>JTDE01000612.1:0-34501 GCA_014338405.1 Paragonimus skrjabini miyazakii
CGTCGGGTAAAGGAAACGTTCCGGGAGTAGTGATGGTGTGACAGTGAACTTTACTGCGTTGACATTCCATGCACTGGTTGGCCCAGTTACGAACATCCTTACGAATGCCTGGCCAAATATAACGCTCGGTAACTAGCTTTGTTGACGCACGTATGCTTGGATGTGACAGGGAATGGGGGCGACTGAAAACATCATATCGGTGTGCGAAAGGGACGAAGGGTCGAGGTTTGCCGGTAAGCATGTCGCACGTAATTGAGTATTCTGATTGGGTTAGTGGAATATCACGTAGTTTTGGAGAGGGGCTGACACGCAGTTGACGAAGTTCTGGGTCATTAACCTGGGATTTCGCGAGGGAGAGAAGGTCAATGCAACTTGTGGATAATTGGTTGACATCCGGGCGAGAAAAGGCGTCGACGACTAAATTGCTGGAACCGTCTATAAAACGAATGTCGGTAGTGAACTGTGAGATAAAATCCAAGTGTTTTGTTTCTCTAGGTGAGTACCGATCTGGAGGAAAACTGAAGGCAAACACAAGTGATTTGTGATCGATAAAAACAATGAAGTTGCGACCCTCCAGAAGATGTCGGAAGTGTTTAATGGCTAGGTAAATGGCCAGTAACTCAGGACCAAAGGTACTGTAACGCGTTTGCGCTGGTTGGAGTTTTCAGGAGAAAAAGGACAAAGGTTGGATTTTACCATTGACGTTTTGTTGTAAGACAGCGCCAACAGCCGACCGAGATGCGTCAGTCTTCAAGATTAGCGGCAAGTGTTCATCCGCGCTCAAATGCGTTAATGTGCCGGCTTGGGACAAAGCTTCTTTGGCTGAAACGAACGCAATATTAGCCTCAGAAGACGAAACGAAGTGCTTAAGATTAGCTTTTAAAATGTCCGTGAGAGGTTTTAACAGTTCCGAACACCGTGGAATAAGGCGACAATAATAATTCACGATGCCTAGGAAGCGTCGAAGACTTTTCAGGGACTGTGACTGTGGGTAGTTTTTAACAGCACTGATTTTCTCTGGTAAAGGTCGGATACCATCACTGTCTATTCGATGTCCAAGAAACTCGATGGAGGTAACTCCGAAGATGCATTTCATGGGGTTTAGTGTCACACCGTATTGAGCAAAACGTTCGAACAACTTTCGAAGGTGTGACTCGTGCTGTCGAGTATCTTCGCTCGCGACTAAGACGTCGTCAATATAAACGTACACGAAGTCGAGAACACGAAGCGCTTGGTCCATAAACCCTTGGAAAGTGTGTGCGGCGTTCCGTAAGCCAAATGGCATGCGGACGAATTCATAGAGTCCTAAGGGAGTAATAATTGCGGTCTTCAGGACATCCTCCGGGGCCACGGGGATTTGATGGTAAGCTCGAACCAAATGTCTCTTGGAGAAGATGTTCTTCTCGTTCAACCCAATTGAGAAGTCTTGGGTGTGAGGGATGGGGTATCGATCTGGAACAGTGGCGTTACTAAGTGCACGGTAATCACCGCAGGGGCGCCAGTCACCTATCTTTTTTTGAAACCATGTGAAGTGGTGGGGCCCACGGACTATTTGAAGGCTGGATAATGCCAAGTCGTAAGAGGTGTTCAACTTCTGCCTTCGCCACTTTGAGTTTGTGAGGTGGCAAACGTCTGGGGCGTGCAAAAGTGGATGGACCTTTGGTGACGATGTGGTGAAAAACATCGTGTTTAGGTGGTGACGTTAGGTTAGACGGATTGATGAGTTGTGGAAATTGTCGAAGGATAGTTGCAAAACCGTTATCTGGTAAGGCCGATCGCAGTCCAATCGAATGGACTGATGTAGCCTTACTTTGTACGCACAAGATGGTCGTGTTGTCGATCAATTTCTTACTACCAACGTCTACTATGAGTCCAAAAGATGATAAATCAACGCAAATTATCGGGTGTTGTACATCTGCCACCGTAAATCTCCAAGGAAACTGACGCCTAAGGCCGAGATCCAGCGTAACTTCTCACCGTATGTTGGAATCGTCGAACAATTAACAGCCTGTAGTGTGTACGATACCGGTTGAAGATTGCGTTTGTCACTTTTCGGTGGAATAACGCTAACCTCTGCCCCTGTATCAATGAGAAAATTCAGCGCAGTTGTACGGTTTAACACGTAGAAAAGGCGAGTTTGAGGAGCCATGAACAGCCGTCGCCATTACTGTCTGGCCTCGGCGTTTCCCAAATGGTATTCATCCTGAGCAAAACTGCATGGCCTGATACAACGGATCGCTTTGGGACCGAATCGACGGTGATAATAACACACGTCCCGACTAACTCGTCGTTTGCGTGAACGGCTTCGGGATTGGCGGCGATAGGGAGTGTCTCTCGATTGTGTTGTCAGTCGTTTAGTGATTGCACAAAGCTGTACGGTCACGTCAGAAAACTGCTGCTTCAGCGCATCCAGTTCCGTTTGCCAGCTATGGCTCGACGGCGCTTCTGGTGAGTGTACATGAGACACTATGCGGCTTTGACAATTCTCGTATATCTGGTCAACAAGCTCTGCGAGTTTCTGAAGCGGTGTGTCCTTAGCGAGTATGGACAATATTTTTCGGATGTCATCCGGAAGACTTTTGTGCCACAACTCACGCAGGATTGGTTCGTTCACCGTATGTTTGCTTTGAAGCTGTGTCATGTGACGGAGGAGTTGTGAAGGAGTTCTGTCGCCCAACCCCACTCCTGCCAGAAGCTTTCGCAGGTTCTGCTCATCGGTTGCTGCAGTTCGTCCGATGACCGCGGCCTTTAAAGTGTCATATGGGCTAACACTGGGTCGAATGTAGATGAGGTCGGCAACTTCAGTAGCGACCTGCTCTGGGAGGTTGGCAACTATAAAATTATGCGTTGACTTTTTGTGAGCGTATCCGTCTGGAGTCAAATATGGCTTCGACTTGAGCAAACCAAAGTCTAGGATCACGACTACCGAACTCAGGAAGTTTAACATAAAATGCATTTTCTACAGCAGGAGAATCTGGTTCAGAATCAGTCATGTTCAGGGAGAATAAAGTCACTCAAAAAGGGAACCGATTAGGCAATGAAAGAGAGAAAAGATTTTTCGGGGAGTATGCAGAAAAGAAAAACTTAAAGCAAACTTTAAAAAGAAATCAACGAGGGCTCACCAATTATGTAGTGGAAAACAAGAAAACAATCGACAATGTTACAGACTAATCTACAATAACTGTCTACGATAAATTCCACCACACTAAGTTCGCTATATGCTTGAAGAAAGTTCCTGTTAAATAGCAAACAAATTCCAACGAATCCAGTTCCTCCAGTTTACTAAAATCCGCTGTTGCCACAGTCAACTCCCGGTAACGACGACCACGTGCAGGCAGAAGCTGAGGCGCGCGAGGACGAATTGTGTATTCATTCAAACAATAGACAACTGGTTTATATGTACAATGAATACAACAGGTATGAAGAACAGTATGTAACAAGAGAACAAAAGGGTAACAGACTCTACACCTCAGCCGCAGACACAACTCGATCACACACCAGTCAGTTACAGGTGGTGCCACTGTGTTAATGACTTGTACATTTTGAATCAACCATTTGGACTCGGACCATGTCGTCGTGTGTGCCCGTTTTTTAATCATTCATTCATCATCGTGATCGTGAGCTCCTTAGGGACCCTGAGAATAGACCGCTAACCTATGAGAAGCTGTACATTTGCGACAAAATTGGCACGTGGCACGTTGCAGACACATGCTTGGGTAGCATTATCTCGTCAGTCTATAAGATTGTTGGTGATATATCAGGGAGGAAAGCAAAACACGAGTCATCTGAAGGGTTGAAGAAACTGCTGGATGCCACTGCAAGGAAGGGTGCATAATGCTTGTACCCTGTAGTTTGGAAACGTCTCCAGTTCCAGGTGTTAACAGACCTGGTGTGTTGTATCATGGTTGCTTCCGCCAAGGAGCCGGTATCGAGTGTGGTGATCGCGTGAGCAATGCGGCCGCTCACTGGCTTGGATGCGCGATCAACTGGCCAACTAATAACAATTCGCGGCCTGCGACGGTTCGATCATGTGCTCCACATGCCAGCTGGGCGTTTACCTCGCCGGCCATTATATACTGAAACCACCACTAGGTGTGTAAAATCGCGTGATGACCAAACAGCAACCTGGTCAAGAAATGTGAAATCCCTGACTTTTCCATTGCGTCATGTGTGTAGGTGTCGTCAAACCGGCTGCGGTCCCTGTGATCACTCAGCTGGTTGGTTAGAAGCGTTCTCCGAAACGGCACTATCGTAGTCAGTGATATCTCTCTGTCCTTATCATTTATTTTTTTCCACTTAGGCTTCTTTTATCCATTTTTAATCTTTTTTTTAGAAGTTTTATAAAGCATTCCACGTCACTGTTGAGATGGGCAGCGGTCCGAGCAACAGTGCTTTCTGCTTAGACTCATGACCGTTATAAGTGAATGAGTGGTTACGGGTAGCGGTGACGTTAGGGTAGACGTCGAATTTCTTGTTGCGGCTTTGGTCACAACTACCATTACCCTCGAACCCACCCTTCAATTTACCCGTTTGCCGCTCGTGTAATTAATCATCACCTCAAGGCGTTGTCTTTTATCTTCGGGGAAAGCGTTATGCAGAAGCATATGCTGCTCCTTCCTCATCCTGCCATCGTACAAGAGTGCCGTGTAACGACTATCTGGGATATGACTGACCTTCAGACATGACAGTTTGTTTCATTTGGCTGTCGCAAATCGTTGCTATTCAGTCGTCTTCAGATCGTCGGAAAGATGTCTAGACTATGATTCTTCATGCGGAAAACGCAGTCCGTTAAGTTTTGATTAGGTGTGGGTGAAAGTTAGGCTTACAAATCGATACGACAAGTGTTCTACCAGAATGTATGCACCCGAGGTCTGTCAAAGTCAAAAGACCGTCTTGGTCAACTCGTGATGTTTCTGTAATGAATAACGTCAAGCAAATGCGATAATAAATGGAAATAAACGTACATTTAAGGTGGTGAATCCGATGAATGTAGTCCACGGACATAACGTCGTAATAATAGACTACTGTAGTTGGCTGAACGAATCAAGTGTGTTGCAATTGATAAGTGAACGTCGGTCAAATGGGAAGAAAGCGAAACGACTAAATTTATCAACGAAAGTTGCACTCCCTCGTGGATTAGGGATGGTGCAAGGTGGCAGATACGGTTTAATCCTCGTTAACACACTCCAGTGAGACCACGTCTCCTTTAGGTTTGCATAGGTGCCGAACATCCCTTCGAGTGATCTTGCTGGCTGTTCGTACGATATCGTCCTTCATCAGACCATCTTGGCCTTTGTTGACTTCTACCACAACCGCTTTTAACCAACGGCCCCGGGGTATATTCACATCGACCAATAATACAAGGTCGCCTTTCGAAAGATTAGGCCTCATCGCTGACCAGCATTGAATCGTCTACAAAGTAGTTGATAAGAGCGTATCCACTTCTGCCGGAACAAATCCGTTAGATATGTGGCTTGTCACCATCTTCGATTAAAACGATTCTCGCTCAAATCTCCCGAGGTCGGGACAGATGAGTTATCCTTACGCAAAGTAATTTGCTCGGAGTGAGAGCATATTGACTATCAAAATAATTGTCTATCTGAATAAAGCTTTACCGTTAAGAATCTTCTCCATTTCATCAGCGTTGTATGAAGAACTTCGCCGGAGACGAGTTGTTCTTGTAGCGTCATCACGATAATCGTTTTTATAGACCGAATAATTACCTCACGTGCACCTCCGCGATGACTTGCTTCAGATGGTTTGAAGATTCAGTCAACCACGAGTGAGAAGGGCTGTAGTGATTTTGTCCTCATTCCGGACTCGGAGTAGCATTTTGATGTCCTTTTCTGATCCTTTAAAATTTCTACCATTGTTGCTGTATAACCGTTGCGGACAGCCTTTTCTGGCGAAGAACCGACTAAAGACACACAAAAATGAGTCAGTGCTCAGTGAATATGCTAATTCAATAGGAACTGCTCCAATACTAAAGCAGGTGAAAATGCAACCATATCGCTTTTCTGTCGCATGCCCCCGTTTGAAAAATCGTGGACCAAAGTAGTCTACTCCGGTTGTTGTGAAGGGATTCACATTCGCCTCGATCCTATCCATCGGCAGTGATGCTTTGGCTTGTTGAGATGGTGACACAAACCTGTCCGCTTGGTAGGTTCCGTTAAGACCAACTCTAGACGCAAGACTTTCAGGAATTTATTCATTGTCTGCTTACGCTCCTACTGACTATTGACGTCGGCGTCAAAGACGCGTTTTACTCATATCTGGCCGCTCTCCTTCGGTCGACACGTGGCTCTGATATAGTCGTTCTGGCGGGAGATATGAATGCTCAGGTCGGTCGCCTTGGTGAGGCCGAATCTCGTTTAGGTGGTAAGTTTGGGATAGCGTCACATCGGTCGGATAATGGTGGGCGATTGTTGCAGCTGTGCGCTGAGTATAAGCTATTTTTAGTCAGCACTAGTTTTAGGTATCGTTCACGTCATTGCTATACTTGGCGCCCGCCTGCTCCGAATCAGAGCACGTACTTGGACTCAGATCATGCATTGGTATGTAGTCGTTTTGTTCTTACTTTTGCGGGTCAACGTATCCACCGGCAGCAACGACTGGCTGTTGAGAAATTGGCTTTGCCATCTGTAAAGCATAAGTACCAAACTAGTTTAGAAAGCCGCCTTTGTGGTACTCTCTCCGAAGACCCTAGTAGCTGCTGGACACAAATCTCACAAGCTATTCAGAAAGCAGGTACTATAGCATGCGGCAAAGGGGTGCATAAGTTTGACAAACATTGGATTTCAAAGGAATCTCTGGAGTTGTTAGAAGCCAGACGGAAGATTCCTCCTGGTAGTTCACATAATAAGTCTAGAAGAGATATCCGTAGGAAACTGAAACGTAGTCTTAAGGCTGATCGTGAGGCTTGGTTATTGGGAAAGGTTAAGGAAATGGAGATCGCTTTTGCCTCAGGGAACAGCGGTAAACTCTTTAAGCTGATCCGTGCCACTGGTCCCAAGCGACCGTCTGTCAGTGAAGCTATCAGCGAGGCAGATGGCACACTAATTTATAATAAGTCCAGAAGGTTGGAACGCTGGGCGGAACACTTTGAGGGTCAATTTAGCTGGCCTCCTGCTTCTACCGTGCTGCCTCCACAAACGTCTGATGTAATGCCCTGGTCGGTAGATTTAGAACCACTGAGATTCAGGTTCGCAATTGCATCTCGGCTCTCAATCGTAATAAGGCTGCCGGTCCAGATGATCTCGTGCCGGCACTTTTTAAAGAAGGTGGAGAGGTGTTAGTCGAGGCCTTGACTCAGCTGTTTCAACTTGTGTGGTCGACGGAGACCATCCCTCCGTGCTGGGGTCACGCGATAATAGTTCCTATATTCAAAAGGGTGTCAGGAGCTCTTGTGAAAACCAGTCATTTCTAGGGTTCTGGCCTCCATTATACTTCGTCGACTCACTGCAGTTCGGGAGTTAAACATTAGAGAAGAACAGGCAGGTTTTCGTCCTGGTCGGGGATGTATAAATAACATTTTTACCCTTCGTCAAATTCTGGAGCAGCGTCATGTATACCGCCGGCCAACAATTGCCGTATTTCTGGACTATAACGGTGCGTTCGATTCGGTGGATCGATCTACACTTTTAGAGTCGCTTAAAGCAGGAGTGTACCGACCAAGTATGTAAACATACTGTCGGTGCTTTACTCTCACACTTCGGCTCAGGTTAGGGTTTACGATGAGCTGTCTGACAGCTTCAGCACCGGAAGCGGCGTTCGTCAAGGCTGTCCCGTTTAACCATTTTTGTTCAATTTCGCCATGGACGAAATAATGGAGGACTGTTTACGTCACTCAAATGATGCCGGTGTTGACCTCCTACCTGGTGGAAGGCTGACTGATCTTGATTATACTGACGATAATGTGTTGCTGTTTGATAACTTTCAAGCGGCACAAGCAACGCTGAATGCAACTTCGCGTTCTGCTAAGTACTTCAGAGTGCACTTTGCAGCCTCGAAATACAAACTGCTTCTGCAAGATTGCTGTGATCACGTTGATTTAATGTTAGATAATGAAGTCATGGAAGCTGTTGCCCGGTTTGTATACCTAGGAAACTGCATCAGCGGGGGTGGCAGAGGTGTAGGGGATGAAATAGAGGCGCGTATTTCTAAGGCTAGGGCGGTGTTTACTAATCTGAGGCACCTATGGCGACAGGGAGGTATTTCCTTGAAACTTAAGTGTCGCGTATATCAGACAACAGTGAGGGCTGTATTACTTTACGGCAGCGAAACATGGCCGATCAGAGTAGAGGACGTGAGCCGTCTTCAGGTATTCGACCACTGATGTTTGCGTTCAGTCGCTCGTATCGGGTGGCATCAACGAATAAGCAACAAGGAGGTTAGGAAGCGGGTGTTTGGCATTGATTGTCAAACGAGTTTTTTTATTCAGTCATTACATTTGCACAGACTTAGGTGGTTAGGTCGTGTATTAAGGATGCCAGCTAATCGCTTGCCACACCGAGCACTGTTCGCCGACGCTGCAGCCGATTAGCGTAAGTTGCGAGGTGGACAGATGATGACCTGGCATAGACAAATGAAATCGTTCACGAAGGGATTGGCTACTGTAGATCGGGTTCGTCTTCCGGGCTGGAGCCCTCGCGACTCACAAAGTCGGTGGCTTGAGACGTTAGGTGAGATGGCGGTTAACCGAGTTGAGTGGCGTGAACGTTGTCGTTGTTTGGTCGAGTTGTCTGTGAAGTGAGTGCATTTAATGACGCAGGGCAGTTAAAGCCGTAAGGAAGCTGTCTTGCTGATGACGTCTTAATTTCACTTACAGCTCGGTTGTTTGTTTGCAAGGTGTAGGCGCCTTGACGTTGGGTGTTTGAATGTAGACGTAGCTATTTTTTAGTGGTTAGGTCCCCTCCCGTTTTTTCTTCTCTCTTCCTATACAGGGTTTGTTTTTTCTTCTTCGTGGTTGTGTGGCAGTTAAGCATCAGTGTGACCCACTGATGTATTGCTGTCTATGATGATGGTGATGACACAAACCATCTTCGGCACTGGTAGCAGTTCTTTAAAACGCCCCTTATGGCCGTGTTCGCAGAGAGAATCCATAACTTCTCGCGTAAGAGAGAAAGAACAGGATTCACACCTGGGTAACCGCTAACTTCGTGGAAATGTTGGACGGTTAAAATGGTCACAGTGTTCCGTTGGTAATATTAAAGGATGCTTAGTCACAAAGGGCAGATCAGCATTTCGCAGTCTCTCACCAACACGCAGTAGACCGTTCAACAGAAACGGATTTAGTTTTCGTGAAGGACCAGAAATACCCAGTAAGCTTCTTTTGTGATTTTTATTGTATGTGACGGATTCCTCTTGGGTGTTGAGACCTTCTTTACGTATTAAATACTTCTTTGGAAACGTTGTTGTACCATCCGGATAATTTTAGTTGGGATAGCCTTAATTTCATTGATTGGAGGACTACCTGTCTCCTGTATATTATTCTTGGTCTGGAGGTCTCTCTTGTACCTCAGGAGTCAAGCAAAGAGGCGGTGTAGTTTGATCCAGGGATATGCTTCTTCAAACTTAGGTACGAAAGTGTTCAATTCGTAGGGACAGTTGGTGATAGTGGTACTACAGTTAATGATGGAGAATCCAGTCGGTAAGTGTATCACTTTCACAACGCCAGGCCGATTGGCTTCATCTTCACACAGGAAAGTAGGACCATTTAACTGTCTGGTAATTTTCTGATATTCGTCCGCAAAAACGCCACGCGACACAATGTTTGCCGGATTGCGCTTCGTATCGTCGTGACGCCTTGTTCCGGAAGGGATGTGGCGTGAATGGTCATTAGTCCGTTTGCAAAAATCGCTGGGAATCTTTTCGTAACGTTTTGAATACTGTGGAATCCAATCATAAATATGGTCCGAAATGTGGTGGATAAGATCGGCATGTTTAATTCGTATTACACTTGGTTCGATAATTTCAGTTCCAGAACTGCCGAAGCCAACTCCAGTCGTGGCACGCCGGCCGCGTGTTCTGGCCATGATATTATAACAACATCTGACGTGTTGGTAATTTGTCATGAGTAAATAGGCTTCTGCTCCGTAGCTGGCTTCTGAAGCATCACTGGGAACATGCAAATGAATGCCTATCTGTACGCTAACTTTTTCGTATACGATGCGTCTCGGTATTGATATTCGTTCAAGATGTGACAATGTGCACAGTCGTCGGTTCCACAGTTATAGTACTTCGCCATCTACGATGTCATCTCATCTCAACTTAAGCTTGCACAAGCGTTGTAGGAGATGGCGCGCGGTTAGTGTTATAGGGGATATATGGTCGAATGGATCAAAAGTAGAGACAAACGGTAACAAATTTCTTCTGGTGATATTTTATACACTGAATTGACCTGAAATTTATAGTCGTCGGTTCCGATATCCCACAAAAAACCGAATGTTCTCCGGATTTCAGAGACTTGAAAGTCGAGTTTTACCGTTGCAGTTTCACAATCGCTGTCTTGCAGCGCTGACAAAAGCTGTCGGTTATTACTCATCAACTTCGTCAGTTTGAGTCCTCCTCTACTCAACGTGTCTTTTAGGTATTTAGCGAATCTACGCACTATCACCTCATCCGATACGCTGAGTAGACAGCCGTTAACATAGAAACATCGCTCTGCTTGCAGAATGACGTCCATGTCGAATTTGTCGCGGTTGTCTACTATGGTTTGTCTTTGCAAAGTTGGCGCAGCTTGAGGTAGATGAGGCAACAAACAGGTGAATACACATGCGGAAGTCTTAAGTTACCTTAAGTTACCTTCTGGTCGTCACACAAATCGCAAGTAGTTACGATCCTTTTCTGGGACTCACAGTTAATGGAACAAAGCCTCAATGTCTGTCATCACCTCTACCCTTTCGAGCCTAAACCTGAACAGGACACCGATCAAAGAATTCGTCAGGTCAGATCCAGAGAACAGATGATCGTTCAAGGAATTTGCTGCATATCGCGCGGCGCAGTCAAAAACGGCGCGTAGTTTATGGGGCTTTGCCGGGTGAAAAACTGGATGGTACTGTAGATACCACTTATTTAAGGCGTTGTCAGCAGCTGGTTCAACCTCAGCATAGCCCATTTCAATATAAGTACAGACGACCGTAGTTCGCCAACAGTCCTCGATCTCTCTGAAATCGAGTGCGAAGTGTTTGAAGACGCTGAAACATAGCACACCGATTATCAGGTAAAAACAGTGGGTCTGTACGCCAGGGAAGACCGATTTCGTATTGTCCGTCTTTCAGTATTATGGGGTGTTGCAACGTTGTAAGCGCCTTACGGTCCTCGATGGACATATCTTGTTCTTTGCCTGAGGTCCAATCTATGAATTCCATATTGTGTAATCTCTTACTGTCACTGTGTATATCTTGCACCTGAAGTGTGTGAACATCAGATGCAGACTTCTTTCTGTGACTCATTGGTCCCATGAGCGTCCACACGAATGTCGTGCGCGCTGCATAGGATTCATTCCATTTACTGGTCATCTGTTCTCTAATCCAGTTAGCTTCAGGTACGTCTGACCCGATAAGTATGTCAATTTTGGAAGTTGAACTGTTCGAAAACTGAACATCTCTAAGGTGGCCCCAGGACCGCAATTTGTCCTTCGTAAGAATAACTCGGCTTACTTCCGGCGGCTTTTTAACTGACCAAGCCCGTGTCAAATGCACGACCGCCTTCGAATCGACAGACTTCATGTCAAGCTCCACTTCAGTTGAAATGAGGATACTACACTGATTGTGAGTACTCTGAATCGTTTCGGCCGTCCAGTTAAGCCCAACCTTTTTGCCAGTGACTTCCGAGTAAGGGTGGCATCGGATCCACTGTACAAGAATGCACAGATATGTATAATACATCCGGCGTGTCGCAGCACAATTGGTACGATTGTCAACGCCACTTGTGGACGGCTAACAGGCGTTTCTGGTGAGAGGATCGGAGGCAACACTGCTGAATGATGGTTAGTGATAGTAGGTGAAGTGGGGATAAAGGAATCGGGGTGCAGCAAGCAATAATGCCGTCCACCACATCCTTCGACTGTGCAGCCACGCAACCATGTGAAGTTGGCCGCTACATGACTTGCTTTCAGGTATACGCAACATAACTTGCGTTCTCTTATTGTATTTGACGAAAGGGCGTCCAATTAAGCGCAATCTTTGTTGTCCAACTCGCTGGTTGCCATGCCGCGCGCGCTCACTTTTATGAACCGGAATTCGGGTTCACAACTCACCTCCGATGACTGTTCACACGTCGCGTGCAATTCCGCCTGGTTTTTATGTGTGACCGATGCCTTCTGTCATGGGTTTTCCGCCCACCATTCCTCGTCCGTTGGTTCGATCTTGTTGGACGATAGCTTGTCCTGTCATGCGTGTTGTCTGCGCTTTATCCCCTATGGGCTTTGACCTTATTTCCCGACCGCGTCGAGATATTCCACCGAGTGTTGGAATAATCGTGCCTCCGATCTGGCCATCCATCCCATTTTGCCTACTATGTCTCGTCCGTCGGTCCAATTTGGTTGAGCGATAACTCGTATTGTCCGCGATCCGATCACCGTGGGCTTTTGGGGGTGCCTTGTCGCCATGTTGGGGTATTTCGCAGAGAGTTGGAATACTGGTACCTCCGGTTTGGTAATCCACTACACTGTCACTAACAGACTTCGTTAAAAACTCGGCATATCTATCACGGCAGTGCGAACCACCGCAAATGGAATAGCGGATGGAAAAGGTCGAATGGTTAATGACGGGCCGACTCCCACTTTGTGTCATGTGTATGCCTCCCTTTTGACTGATACTGTTATACCTCGCATTCCAACACTTCCAACGAGTCTCAGATTTCATGCCGGACGCTATTTCATCATATCTTGTACACGCTATATCTGCGCGTTCCCCAACAAACATCACTAAGTCAGAAAATAAAGGTTAACGGTTCTGAAGAGAAATCGTTGCAGCTACTTCAGTCCATTTAAAACGAAGATGAGATGGAAGCTTTTTTACGATTGTCTGGATGTTCCTGTTGGCATTTAGATCGGAGTTTTATTTCGGCAGTGTGAGTATGGCGTCACAAACGCCAAGTAAATTAAAGCTGTCAAATCCCAGGAGACAGACGTGATCTATTCAACAGCTCATCTATGAAGGGTCTGGCGACCATGTAGTTTTGACCAGAACGTTTGCGAAGGATGTTTCTAGCCAGAATATAGCCTTCGTCTGCGTGCAACACCGTGCAGTGTTGAATGGCGGTTTTGGGCAGACCGTCGCAGAATTGAATTAAATAAGTTAATCGTGCTTGATTGTCAGTCGTCTTTCCCTCGATCGCGATCTGAAGTTCCTTTATGAATGACCAATATGATTTTGGATTGCCGTCACATCGTTGAATTTCTTGCTTGGATAAATCCAAATGCTGTTCCACTACACGGACCACTCCTTCTGCTTGGGAATTACATGTCAGTAGTGTTGGTTTAACTTGTTGGACGTCGCTAGAAATCCGTTCTGTTTTTTCGTCCTTTTTGATTTGCACACATTGTGACGTGGACTGCTTCATTCTCACTAACTCGATACGTTTCTCCAGCCCCTAAATGCGAACCTTCATCAGTTCCATTTCCAACTGCTCTAGAAGGTTATTTTTTGCCGGTGTAGTTGAAGACTCAATGCCATATCTTGAATGTTCTGATAAATCAGCGGTATTAACATTTGTTACTTCGAGACTTTTCATCCTGGATAATTTTGTAGGCGACTGCTAAGCTTACAAATCGATACGACAAGTGTTCTACCAGAATGTATGCACCCGAGGTCTGTCAAAGTCAAAAGACCGTCTTGGTCAACTCGTGATGTTTCTGTAATGAATAACGTCAAGCAAATGCGATAATAAATGGAAATAAACGTACATTTAAGGTGGTGAATCCGATGAATGTAGTCCACGGACACAACGTCGTAATAATAGATTACTGTAGTTGGCTGAGCGAATCAAGTGTGTTACAATTGATAAGTGAACGTTGGTCAAATGAGAAGAAAGCGAAACGACTAAATGTGTCAACGAAAGTTACATTAAGTATCAATTCTTCGGACTGTGTTGTGTGGGGCTTACCTCTGGAATGGTTGGAACAGCTGTTTTAAGTTACCCTAGTTTCCTCTTTAAATGAAATGTTTTCTTATATCACTACATTATATCTGCATGTATTTAAGTTGAAATGGCCACGTGAATTGGCAAACGTTCTTGAACAAGCTGTGCCACTACTAGAAACATGGACGTTCTCATTCCCTTTGAAAAAGTAGCAGTCCTTTTTTCCCATCTGACTTGAATGTTCTGAATCTTCTGACAATTGGCGCTTTATGGAGTAGTTGATTTTCAAGTCAGCATTACTTCTTTATCGCCATGACAAACACGCATCAAGCCAGCCAACTTTATCCACCTAGTAATAACGGTCATATTCGGCGGCTGATTGTCGATTAGTTGATCGTTGTAAACTCGTGTTATCATTCTATTTTGTCTGTAACAATCGTTGAAAATCTTCCTGTCGTTGTGATCGACTGCTTCAAGTAAAGCTCAACGTGCGATAGCTTCTTTGGTTTTCCTAACATAATGTTATGTCAATAACACTACTTAACGGCATCATTGAACATCGCATTCTCAATTTGAGCAGTAACGTGGCGCAGGAAAAAAACAGTGGTTAGTTGGATTTCTATCATATGTACTTTCAGCGTCGCCAATTTCATTCGAGATTCAAAGTCCAAGTATTCGTCGATGCCAACTTGCGCTTCCAACAGACGTACGTTGAAAACTGTAACCTTGTTTTCTTACGCAACTCGACTTCTTCATCCAACGGCTCTACTTTAAACTCTGCTAGCACTGAGTCCATTTTAGTTTACCGATTGTCTGCCTCATGCCAAAAGGTCAATAGTTCGATGGTATTTACACCAAATGCAGAATAAGAAGGATCGGCAGACTGTGAAGTTACGCACTTTGTGCATTCGTCAAGGGATGTTCGCGCACTGAATTTTAGTATCCACCAGGGTTTGTTTACCAGTTTCCTCCAAATTGTCAACTAAACAAATGTGTCCAGAAATCAGGTGTTAATGTCTGTTTATTCCAGTTACAGTGGAACAGCGGTAGCAGTGAGTGACCACGAACTGAAGTAGATGAAAAAAAACAACAGAATGCAGAACATACTTTTACATTACCGATATCTTAGCTAATGTAAGCAGAGCAAGTTCCTTCAAGTTTCTGTATGCAATAAATACAAAGTCACACTGTTGACACTGAAACAGCTGAACGGAAAATTCGCATTATTTAGTTTGTATTAGAGGATCAAGGACGGCATATGTATACTGTTGAGAAGAGTTACACATCGGGTAGTAAACGATTCATTTTACTAGTTCGAGTCGTTTGGGTCGGTTATCAAACAACTGAATTTAGACGAGATCCAATTGCTGAAAATTCTGGGCTTCGACTGGATTCTTATCAGTGACAGAAAGAGCATACTCAAACGCAGTAGGCACTCCACCCGTTGAGTTACGGTTTCACACCGGGAACTCAAAACTTTTACATTTAGACCCATTTACCCGCCTAATCTACTGTGTCATATGGAAAATCCCTTGGGTGATTCAGAAGATTGACTGTTCAACCAAAATTCCTCAAACAATTCATCCTAGAATCCCCTAAGACCACTGTTGAGCATTGACGCTGTATTACTCATAAGCAGTACGGTAGATTTCGTGGTTTAGGTAGTACCCAGTTGCAAAATGTCTTCAATAATTGTTTTCGCCTTCACGTGATGCTCAAGTTCACAATTTTATACCAATTTATCCGCATTTTTGCTGGCCTTGTCAGGTCAAAGGTGCAGATGATTAAGTACGCCATTGGCAAACTGCTGCTCTTGTCTTCTCTGTTACCTTATCTTGTCACATCGTAGATCGTGCACCATCAGTCGAGGTTTAGAACATCCGGTCGGAGCATTCCTTCGAAAGGTTAATGCACCCCAGCATAACCGGCAACTTAAGTCGTCGTTCATAATGTCTCATTGAACCTAGATTGGACTAGACTGGTCGCCACAGTGTTACTTGAGGATTGTCAGCAATATGCAAATGTCCGCGCCGCCGCTACTTTTAGATCGCGGCTTCGGGTATGACAGACAGCAAATTGTAATGACCATGCACTGCAAGTTGAACTGGAGAAGTTGAAACTCTTGAGATTAGAAAAGGCATTGAATCAGAAGGTCTGTTACATGTACCTTTGGATGCGGGACATAAAATGGAAGTTCATAATCCGTTTCCAGAAATTTGCATGATGTTGGTGAGTCAGGCATCCTCGAACGATTGGGGATTCTTAGAACTGATATACTGTAATTCTCTGGCAGTCCTGTATTATTTTTGGGAGTTTATCAGTAATTTCGAATCATGTGTAGCACAAAAAAAACATTACGTTAGTCACGTTAATTGATTGCCCCGCATAGTTAAACATTGTCTGTGTTTAATGGATCTGTTGTTTAAGATTCTGAATGAGGTTATACAACACAAAAATACCAAAGGTCCGGCCAAAAATTAATGGTCTCTGTAGCACACCGGTAGACTTCCGATGACAGCATTCTTGAAGGTCTGTGACGCGCCAGCCTTGGAGGGTTTGGCTTAGAATCTGAAAACCTGTTCAGTGACTGTGAAACAGTTTAACTGCGAATCGGATTTGAATTCACCTATTAACCTTAAGACCATAATCAATAAACTACTGTCGCATCTCGGGTCCAGATAGGCCGACGTTGTTGCAAACATCTCCAAAACTGGCACTGAACCGACCTTTCAAGACCCGGTGAACTTTGTGAAGGCTGTACCGGTAATCACTATGGCTAAAGTGGACTTGCAACATCTTACCCAGTGAGGCTCGCCTGCATATGTTGTATGAGACTTATCAACAAACCTTAAGGTAGAAGACGCACGGTAGGCTACAATACTTAGTCTAGCACTGGGGTCACGCCAGAGTTAACGATCTTGTTTATTCTGAAACCCTAACCAACTGTCTACGTTTTCCGGTGGATTCTATACCATCAATGAATCCTCGTGAGTAGCAGAGTTTGTCCTTCTTGAGAGACGGTAGAGGTATTTTTGTGATGTTGTGATGCAGTTTCATCTAACATAAAGAGCGCAAATGGCGTTATCTACATTTTTTCGGTTGACGTACTTTCCGACCACTGAATACTCAGGAGATTGGTTGAATCGCTTTGTCTCTGAAGCAGGGAATAGGATGCTGTCTTCAGCATAGTCTCTGTGCAGTTGTGATCTGCAGCCGTCATGGACAGATTGGATACAACCTGACTGGATTGTCTTTTTTTAAAAAAAATTCGTTCCAACGTTATCGATGTTTGGAGTCATGCCTCGCAAATGGTGTACTACATAGCATAGTTCCTCACACGGACTGTCTTCGGTCGTCGTTCACAGCTGGAACACCTCATGGTGGTTGCGCAGAACTGTTCAAAATGACTGATGTGAGCTGGGGATAATGGTTTGAAGTAGGGAGACTAAATTATTAGTTCGCGAAGTCTTTGGGGATGGCTGGTAATTTAGTCTAGCCAGGTAACCAACGGTAAATTGGAACTCACATAAATCAATTTTTACGCGTAATTTCGCCTTCCGCTTAAAAAGTATGAGTCAGCGTGAATCGCCGGAGATGCAAACTATGTGTTTATGTTTCTAGATAATAGATAAATCCGGAAAGTCCTGCGTCAGCCATGAAAGTGGTGTTAACATAAATATATGAATTTAGAGAGTAGAAAAAAAACAATAGAAAACTACCACCAACACGTTCATCTTATCCCTGGGTGGATGCAATCACCAGGTTGGAGCCATTTCTCTCATAGTTTACCTCTTTGAGCTCTCGCCACTAACACACACGCTAAGCTGCTTTTTAAAGGATGACAAGCCTCCGGGCCTAAATGAAGTACGCCTTTCAGTACAAAAAGATATGCACAGCTGCGATTGTTGAATCGTCGGTCCATCTATCCCGGTACCCATATGCTGTTTTTCTAATTTCTGCAGCGTGAAAGTACCGTGCTGTTTTTTGGATGTGCAAAAGGATTGTTTAAACAAACAACTTTCGTCCGGTTGTTTTGTTGCGATATCTCTTAACATATCGAGATTTTTATGGTTGATAGAGCCCGCACTTGTTTCTGCTCACGGTACTGTTAACCCCGAACGAACGCGGCTTCTGAACTGTCAGTTCTTGCGCCACCACTTCGTTGTTAATGAACAGTTCTATGTCAAGATTGACTGACGACTGTATTTCCAGACTTTACCGTGGCTTCTGATACGGTATACCATTGCTTTCTGCTGGCGAGCAAACGTGATCTTAGAGTGAATAATTCGTCATAATCATCACTTGATCACTGTTTTACAGATCCACCGTACGCCGTCAGGGAATAGACGGCGTGCTATTAACTATGTTGTGCGCCCTCCCCGATATCTCGTAGTGTTCGGTCTCAGGATCTTTGGCGTCGTTAGCGCTGGTTGCTTTTTTTTCTTCCTGATTTTGTTTTGCTGTTTTCACACTCTCATCTAGGCCGTGAGAGTTTGCCGCAGACATTTTCCAGAGTGACCTGAACGCTGCACGTGGCTTGGCTATATATAGTCGGCTTCCATTCACAGCGGCGGATTTAAAAACCGTACAGTAACCATTACAGCTCCAGACAACATCACGTTGATTGTGCAATTTTAAACGCGGTGAGGTGGAACCCGGATCGGAATAAAACGAGGTCTACTCGCGTGCTAAAGCTTTCGTGCCTGCTATAGTAACTGATGATCTTTTGATTATGCTAAGCAGAGTGGTAAAAAAAGTCCACAGTAATGTGTTTTGCTCAGCTGTTTAACTCGCAAGACTGTTACTGAGACGAAACATTCAGGCCATGCACTTCGATTTGAAAAAAATGATATGACTACATTTACAGCAAGGCAACGGTGAACTACCGTGAGAGAACGCCGTACAACATTACAACATTAGACTTGTTTCCACTAAAGTTTAAACCTTTTGTGAGTCCTCGCTGTAACCTTCAAGCTTATGTGGCCTCAGCTGTCCCTACTGGATGCACTTACAAGCTGTAAACTTCAGTTGGTCAGCAGCAACCGATCGTATCACTTATCTGCTTCCAGTCCAGATTAAACAATTTCGCCGTAAGATTGTGTGCACTCTGGGATACCTAACAAGAGAAACTAGTGCTAACACCATCTGTTGAACTTTTAAAAAACTGGCTGACCAGTTGGCTCATCATCATCATCACAACAGCCATGAGCCTGACCAAAAGGTACTGTGGCTCGGGCCGCCGCTCACCTCAACAGTTACGTGGAATATCATAGAAGAAAACGTTACTAAGAAGATTGAAAATTATTAAAACAAGACTAAGTGGAAGAACTAGAAATGGTATGGATACAGGTCCGCCATTGACTGCGACACATAGCCATCTCGGATAGCGTCTCTAACCAACGGTTTGAGTGATCACGAAGACCCCAGCCAGGCAGGCGACACCTACCCACTTTGCTCAATGGAGCAGTCAAGGTCTTCATATTTTGTGACCACGTTGTTGCTTGACCACCACGCGGTTTTACCTAACTGTTGGTGGCCTCAGCGTACAATGCCCGGTACGGTAAACGATTAGGTGACATACGGAGTACGTGACCCAACCATCGCAAGCTGTGCAACGTAATTAGCTGACCAGTTGGTCGCGCATCCCGAGCGTTCCGGAATACGCGCCGGCGAACTGCCGCATTGCTCACGCGATCAGTCCACTTAATATGGGCCAATTGGCGGAGACAACGGTGGTCAAACACAGCAAGCCTGTTGATATCTTCTTTATGAACAGGCCCCGTTTCCGAACCATAAAGCAAAATGGAACGCACACAGGCATTATATACCCTTCCTTTCAGCGACAACCGGACGTCTTTTCGACGCCACAGATGACGCAGTTTGGCAAAGGCAACTCGTGCCTTTGCAATCCTCGCTGATATCTCATCAGCAATATTACAGGCTGACGAGATACTGCTACCCAAGTATGTGGAACTGTCTACATTCTCATGCGGATTACCTGTAATGAAGAAAGTAGGAGTCGAAGTGCCCCAGTCTTGAAGCAACACTTTGCACTTTGAAGGTGCAAATCGCATTCCATACAAACCAGCTCGGTCGCTCAACCTGTCCAGCATGGTCTGCATGTTTTCGGCAGAGGGGCTAAGTAAGACAATGTCGTCCGCGTACTCCAGATCGGTCAATCTAGCGCCAGGAAGAAGCTCAACACCAAGCCCACAGTATTCCCGAAGCGCACCCTTCAGAATGTCGTCCATGACAAAGTTGAACAGGAAGGGGGAAATTGGACACCCCTGACGAACACCACTAGAAGTGATGAACGCCCGAGACAGTTGTCCATAAACTCTCACCCTGCTTGCAGAGTGTGCATACAATGATCTCAATAGATTCGCGTATTTATCTGGTACTCCCTTGCGGAGAAGGCAGCTCCAGAGAACGTCACGACCAACTGAGTCGACCAGTTGGCTACTACCACAATGATCTCCGTTGATTGTTCATTCACGGTGTCTGCGATACTTGATGTCCTCAAACTTATCCTTTTGCTATTTATGATTATCGTCCTCGACTTCCCTATAACATTCATTGTTGACACTACCGTTATCATTTATAGCCTGAATTTACTATCGAATCTTGTCCACACACTGCTTCCTTCCTTCACCTTTGTATCCACATCAAAAACGATGCCCACTTCTATGGTACCTCATTCATTCCCCCATTATGTCACAAGTTCTTGCGTCCTTGTCGGACAAGGGACAATCCAACAGTCATACTCTAGTCGTAACTTTTGAGTCTGCACAAGCTAGAACCGTAGACCCTGCCTCATGTTGGCGTAACCACACACGTAGTATTCTACCTTCCCACCCATAAGTAACCACTGATTTAACGTCTGTTCGATCTATGGGCTCGCGCTTCAAACTCCCCCACGAGTCTCTCGGTGGTGGAATTTACTTATCTGCGGACAAATGCTTAATAACTCTCCCCAATACCAGTATTATGGATTGTAACTACTGAACTGCCCTTTGTCGACCTATTGTAGTTACGATCATGCTTTCCACAACCTGCTGGTGCGTTTGCGTTGATTACTTAAGCAGCTTGTGTTGTCTGGAAATTTCCCTTAATAATGGTATAGGCGTGCATGCGTTTGACCTCCATTCAAAGAACTGCCGTTGTTCGGCCCCAGTTGTCATATTGTATTCCAGTTTTGGGGATGTGTCCATGTACTTCATAGTCTTGGCTGGCGATATTCTTTACAGCTGCACATTAGGCAACAGGTTATAGCACTTATAACAGTTATAACACCGTTAAAGAACTGTATGTGAATACGTTGACAATGGTATAAATACGAAACTATTAATTGTGACATGCTACCGGTTCTAAGACCGTTTTTAGCCAGTGATCCCGATGGTCACACTGCCTCGAACTTTACAGGTCACAACGCAGGCTCACTCAGCGTAATAGTTAAGACTTTCATGGACCATGACTTCTTGGCCACCTAGCCTCCTGCACTTTCCTTTCTGGCAACCAACAACCGGATTGGTCAATTTGTGATTTGGTAACGATTCCGCCTTCGCACTGAGTACGTGATACAACAGTTTCCATTATCACGGTCATTTGTTGTGGACTTGACACCATAAATGTATGTATTTGGACAATTGTAGTATTCACGCGATCACTTCATCTGACCTGACCCAACCATCAGAAACAAAGGCGCCAATAGGTCATGGCTGGAAACGGTTGACATAATTAGACCATCCTCGTTGAACGTCTTTGAGGCGAATGCATCACATGTTCATATCATCATCTACATCAGCCTTCGATCAGTAGCTTATACTGATACTTACCTATCCTTGTTAGTGGCATCCACTTTCGCAGTAACCTGTCATGATGACCTACGTCAAACACTGTACTCACGTCACCACAATTCGCCTGTACTTTACCGCTTCTGGTTCTACTTGCGTATCCCTCATCTAGTTCAACCCAGAAAGAATGAAACCCGGATCTGTATGAATGAAAGCCTTCGCAGCACAGAGAGACGAAACTGGTTAACTAGATGGCAGGTGAAAGCGAAATCCCTGTCTCTCGGGTAAAATGGAGAAGCCTACTAATTAATGCTGAAAGACCAGTCAATCAGTAAGAATGCTAGGTTGGTGAGGGTGTGTTCCACGAATTGAGTTTAGTTATATAAGTGAGCGCATTTTATCTAGAACCTTCAGACTGCGATATCAGGAGAACTGGAGTAAAGAAAAGGTAGGCAACCCTGAGCCAGATCATTGAAAGGATAACAAATTATTTTCCAGACATCCGGTGGTCGTTAGTTCATACGAATACGAGATTCACATGCGCTCAGAACACTCGCCGTCCGTGTTGACTATCTGCTCTGCTTGCGTTCGTAACTTACTAATCCAAGACGGCCAACACATTCATGACTGAACTCGTGCCAGCTTCACTTAGTCATATCACTGTGGCTTATAGTATCGACAGTTCCGTTGTGTATACGGCGCACATAAATCCACGGCCGCAAAACTGTCACACAGATCTCAACGTTCTTTGAAGTTACCTTCTCGCTGCTGGTTCCTTTCTGGGCCACTGCTTTTCACAACGTAAGATCTGTACTATAATATGAAGGACTTGCCTGGATAACATCTTCGCATCGCAGCTTTTGTCGATCAGTTTCGTACACCTAATTCAGTCTACTCGTACAGCTTCTGCAAACGTGATACACTGCAGCTCTAGCCAAAAGGAAATAATGGGATTATATTTAAATACAATACTTCAAATGTATTACGGCGTACTGATGCCAGATGTTACAGCAAACTAAAGGAAAATGTTTACGCAGAATGAATAATAACGTCTGGTGTCAATACAGATATACAGACTTAATGACGCGGGGCAGTGAAAGCCATAAGGAAGCTGTCTTGCTGATGACGCCTTACTTTCACCTACACCCTGGTTGTTTCCTAAGTGTAGGCACCTTGATGTTGGATGTGTGATTATAGAGGGAGCTATTTTTAGTAGTTAGGCCCCATCCCCTTTCTCCTATTTTTTCTTCTCTCTTCCTATACAGGGTTTGCTTTCTTATTCGTGGTTGTGTGGCAGTTAAGCGTCAGTGTGATCCACTGATGTATTGCTGTCTACAATGATGAGCCTGTTTAACCTCAGCTGAAAGTATTCCCTGTAGCCTAGGCAGAAAACTGGTATCACCCATGTAGTCAACCGAGGATATCAGGGGCTTTTCACAGTGAATCCACGTCTCAATAACTATCTCGTCGGCACTTTTAGCTTACTCCAGGTCGTGCGAAAAGCACATTACAAACCTTGGATCGCCATTCGTAAAATGTGTCTGAGTCAACATCGCTGATACAGCGAAATCAGCTTGCTCACGGAACTGTTAGATTTGCCTGTTCCAAAAACACCTTGGCCAACCGTATCATCCCATATGCTGCGCTGTCACCGTATATATCTCCGATACTTCGAGGACTGATGATTGAGAACAGAGTCTCACCTCGTCAACTGTACACACAGAGTGGGTTTCGCTGACCTGCTGAAGGGCTGTCCGCACTGAGACGTTTTATTTTCTGCTCTTCGTTGAAAGGTTGATGTTGTGCCGGCATTACAT
Source organism: Paragonimus skrjabini miyazakii (assembly GCA_014338405.1). NCBI lineage: Eukaryota > Metazoa > Platyhelminthes > Trematoda > Plagiorchiida > Troglotrematidae > Paragonimus > Paragonimus skrjabini miyazakii. Next base: position 23,696 of record JTDE01000612.1, read on the forward strand.
GTTGCGGAGGTTGATAAGTGTCATTTTGGTTTTGGTGACCTCAGTATTGGTCTCACGAGGCAATCGTCAAAGGTGGTGGCCACCACTTCCCCTGAGTAGACTATTAGACTGAAGCAGTGTTATGCTGACGAGCACGACCCGCATGTCACGATAAGGTAAGACAGGACAATAGAGACGACAAAAACAACAGCTTTCCAATGACGCATGTATTCATATGTACCTTCGATCTTGCAAGACTGGTGGAAGTGCTGCTCCGTTTGTCCAAAACTGACCTTGAGTGCCACAGAAGGTGAGGACAACTATCCAAATGAACGCGAAGCATGCATATAACGAATAGCATGTGATTCATCATATATAACTTCGTATTATTGTTCTTAAGGTTAAGCTCACTCCACCCCCACAAGCGGCAAATTAGCATCATTTACCCCTTTACGTTTTCTTTTACCTGCGTTGCATTTTAAATTGTGTTGGTACTTTTCATATTGTCTTGATCACGAAGTCCGTCACCGGTGAATACTTTCATTAATCTTTGTTGACAATTGGCTAGGGTACTTTCTTGAACGTCGTTACTAATAAAACTGAACATTAAGTTACGGTCAGACAAAATTGCCACGCGTCGCTTGCGTTTCCGAAGATGATATTTCACTGTATGCCTCTCATTCGTTCGGAGCTCTGGTGATAATGTGCTTTCTCGCTTCTTAGGTGCACCTTTCCGTGTTATGCAGTCTTGAGCTGCTTTTCCTTGACGACTGCTTCTAAAATATCTCTGAATGCTCAAAAAGACGGCAAGCGATGGTTTTGTGTAATTACCTTGAGGTTAGATTGCATTGGAATTTGATCAACATGACCGTAAAAACGCCTGGTCGGCTTTTGGAGAATCTAATGTTCCGTTAGTAGGATTGTGGCAGTTAAGCATCAATGTGAATCATCGATGTATTGGTGTCTATGATCATGATGATGATTAGTAGGATCTGTTTAACCAAAGCCCCGGTGACCAACTTCGATAGGATCGTTGTCAGTCTTCTCCTTCGATGTTTTTCGCGCACATCACATTTGTTTCTTTAAAGACAGACGATTGCCTGTTGGCTTTATTCAGAAACTCCGAGATAGTACGGCAATTTTTTGTTGTTGACTAGCTTGAGACTTGCTACGTGTCTTTCTGTAAGAAATGACAGGAAGTGCTGGGCTCCCGTCAGAAAACAGTGCCCTGAAAGTGAAGTATGTATGTATATCGACCACTTACTTGTCGATCGTCTAGTGTTATTCCCCTCATTGACTATTTGCAGTTAGTGAATGTAGTGCTGGTTCTTACTGTGTTGGACTGTTTTTTCATTGCTTGTGGAGTTGATTGGAGTTTGCTGTTGTTTGGGGTGATCCTTTCCCCTGGCTGAAATCATATCCGTTTGTTTTCGTTTATCTTGATAGCCAATTGGTTGTAGTAAAACCTATTAAGAAGTTGGGTATTTTAGTAGAGAGTTCACTGAAGAGGCTTCACGCTGTTTATAACTGAACTGTACAGCTAAAACGCGAAGGAAAACGAACTATGCAGACATATGAATGTGAATGTAGGAAATAAAGGTGTAACGTTATGTAATTTTTCTCTTCTCACCACAATCACTCCATCTGTTATAGGATTTGATGTATGCGGTACTGGTTACATAACCAATAAAAAACGGTGCGCACGATTATATAAATGTATTGAAAGGCACCCGAATTATGTTTGATCGATATACCTGTGCCCCTAATTAGCAGACAATAGGGAAGTGTTCTCTGTTATAGTCTTTTGATGTCTTATTGTGAATTTCGCTTAGGGACATGTTTGGTGACGCTTCCGTCCTTAGTAACAAAAGTAGGTTTTTCGGATGTGGTGCGTGAGGGATGGGACGTAACTAAGTTGCATTGTTGAGTTATCCAGCTTCATCGCTTTTGGTGTGTCGTGCAGCATATTGTGCAAGAGAGGCAGTTTGCTTGTTTTCATTTTGTACGTAAGATTGGTCATTTACCTATCGAATGTAATAACATTCCCTTTGAATTGAGTTTAAAAGACTAGATGACCAAATATATCTCTTCAAAAGTTGCTTCAGCTTTTTCTGCGCGTGTACTGTGTAGCTGCCGCAGCTGTGTAACGTCATGCCGTGGTCAGTAGAGTTCGCACAGTCTACCAAAATTGATCTGTAATTACATTTCGGCTCTCAAACACAGTAAGACCGTCGGCCCAGGTGACATTAGTGGAAGTGTTGAGTCGGTTGGTTTAACCGATGCGAACTACCTGGGACGCCCCTATCCACTTGAACTGTTCATTACTAGCTCCAGTATTCAAAACGTTGCCCAACGGTTCCCGAAAAATCCATTGAGGAGTTGACTTGACCCCAATATACTAGAGTCCTGGTATTTACTAAATGTCGTTACTTTACTGAAGCCGCGGACGCAGACACTACTTCGTAACAGACAGGATGTGTATATTGATCAACTTTTCACACCTCGTCGAATTTGGATAACGTCACATACTATTGGCTGACAGGCATAGTTCTCCCCTACTGCAAATGCGCGTTCGACTTTGTAGATTGATCCGCATCTTTGGGAAGTGGTTCACATCGGTGGGCATCTGACGTTCCGGGATTCCGATATCCAGTTTGAGGTAACTGACAGTCTTTTCTTCGTCACATAGGAATCGGATTTAAGCATATTGGGAGTTACACTCCAACTGATCAACTTATTCAACCGTTGGTTTTTACTTGAAAGCCCGTTCTACTCCTACGGCCAATTCAACGCGGTTTTGTAAACCATCTCGGTAGAGAAATACTATTTAATGGTTGCTGTTGCTGAACAAAAACCCTTTGAGGATAGTGCGGTTCGTGGCGTTGCAAAGAAGGGGACGAACTGAGTAGGGCGTGTCGAGAAGCCTCTGATCCCAGTGGTTCACTGAAAGACTTCTCTAAGGACGTCCCGTTCGGTTTCCCAGCCCGTAGATTGTATAGCGTCGTACGACTGGTTTTTGTGTTTTCAAAATACAGGAGTTCTTTTTTCCTGTCATGAACAAAGCCTCATGATCTGAATGAAAGAAAACTGGCGAAAGCAATTTATCTTGTGTACCGAATTTGGTCGCTTGCTTTTTTAGTCCTCTTCATTGTACGTTTTTGTAATTCATCATTCATTTTTTACTTTTTTTGACTTCACGACTGGATTTTTACGATGGCTTTTTCTCATCTAACAGATTGATTTTTTGCCGATCATCTTTTTAATGAGTGTTGCATTGTGATTTCGTTTGTTGAAGTCATACCTGTGACAGTACTGTATACTCATGTTGAGTGAAAAATTTTCTTATCTTATTTTAGTGTATGATATTCCTCAGTTTGCAGGCATGCTCATCATGAGATCCTTTCATTAGCTGATCATCTTTGGAAAGCCGGTAGTAGTCACGTCAGGTAAACCGGTTGTGTGTTTGACACAGTCCACAACCGTTATTTTCTGTTTTTGTTTTGCGTTAGTTGTGACTAGTGGCTGTACCGTTTGGTAGTTTCTTTTTTAAGCCTTTAAATCCCCACCGAAATAAACTGTTTGTCAAGGGGACTACAGTTAGATGTCAAATGTTCGAACGACTAAAGTAGATTGTTACCAGTAACTGGTGATTAACGAAACTCGGAAAGTGACTGACCTCCATCAAGTGGAATTTCGGTTTGCATGTTCTGTTTCAAGAGTTATGGTCGAACAACACAACCACACTTAAATCAACCTGGATTAACAACTGTACTTTGGGGCAAAAACGTTTGTAATCGGTGTTCACAAAGCAGATGAATAGCACGGTTGCTGTGTTGTAAACGTCTTCAATTTTTAACTATTCAGTTTAAAGTCTTGTCAAAATTATTGCTATATGACCTTCGTATGTTCATGATGGCTTACAAGCGTACTCAGTTTCATTAGTTACATCGTACAAATAGTGGGCGGGGGTAGAACGAACAGACGCAGTACTTACCTTCGAGAACAAAAGATTCAATGCAGTAGAACGGCGATGATATTGGGAGGACGTTGTTCATACTTTCTGATATGGTATCTTCAGACTTGTTTTGATCTTGAGCGCATTGCATTCGAACCTGGACACTTTTCTTTGTTTGTTCTACCTTGTATTGCTCAATTTATGTACGACCCGTCTCATATTATAACAAGCATTATTTGGGTGTGCAAACTAAAAGAATCGTTTTAAGTGCTTGACGGAGTGTTGAACAACTCGGACATTAGGTTGTTGTCATTGTAATCTTCTGTTTCTAGTAATTACTGTCTGTTAGAATTCCATTCCTTTTTTGCTACTTTATGCCTTTTGTGTTTATGGTTCACTTTGTTTCGGTTTATTTTTTGCAGCCCAATGTACCCGAATCATTACAATTACAAGACGTTACTTACTGTTTCACTGGCAACTGTAAACCCGAAGAAATCGTTTCAATAAAATTGGTAAGCGTTTAGGTTGAGTAGATTGGAAATTAATATTTTGCTGACTATGAGCCTGATCACACGACTTTTTATACTGCTTCGATGAGATTCGTCTGATGTAATATCTTTTTGATCTAAAACCAATAGAATATCTTTAAACTATACAAGTGGCGTTTTATATCTCATTTTATCTTGTACTTATTTTTCCCCTTGAAGATGATCATTATAAGATTTTCCGTACATGTACTGAGTATGTACAGGTTTCAGGGTGGCCGCCATTGTTTGTACTTTTCATTAATCCGTGCCGCGTGAACTAACTTAGTTTTGACATTCAGTCTACGGCAGACACTTGTCCTCTTTACCAACGTGTGTGCGTGAATAACGGCAAAATGTGTGGTTCTCAGTCTTCTTGCGAACATCGTAATTCGGATTAAAAATTGACCATAGTTTGCATTTTAAGGCTTGTATTTTATTAATGCGGTTGCTCATAGTCCTTACAGATACATTTTATAAATAACTTTCCGAGAGGTGGATCAAGGTTTTCGAATGAAAATAAGAGAAATGCGGGACATGTCACGTTCAAGCTGAACCGGTAACCGTCATCTGTATATTAATCCGTTCTGTGTGAAGACATCGTTTCCGCCTGTTCGTAGGCACTCTGCTGAATTTTGACATCCATCTGTTAGTTATTGGCGTCCGTCATTGATGTTCACCACTCTCCGATCGTTTCGAGGGGAGATACAACCGTCCTGTTAATTCTAATCGCTGTTCTCAAGACTGGTAGTTCTTAATCGAAACGAATTCACAATACTCACTAACGGTGCTGAGCAGCGTATTTTTTAGTAGTATGTAGTCGTGAATTCGGTTGGTTTTAACTGTTCGCCACTCACATTTGTTCGCAGCTTTTCTCTTCAGATTTTTTACTGAATTCTGATAAAGAAGTTCTAGACTCTATTTTTGTTCTTGTTCGAGTTCGTCAGTAGTGCGTATATTCTGGTCAAGACCCTGTTTTGCACTCGCGGCCGTGTTCTCTCGAGACAAACCATCTTAACCCCTGTACCATTAGCCTCAATTTAGACATGATCAGACTATCAGGTCTCACCTTGACATCAATTACAGGAATATGTGACTGGACTGAAACGTCAATCTGAAGGAACCCGCATATTGTAAACAGACACTGTGATACACTTCAAGTCAAGATAAGCTCTATGCGCCTGAGGAATGAATATCCAACGCTAATGTACAATCACGGCGTTCAAATGCTTACACAACTGTTACACGTTGTGTAAAATATACCCACAAGTTAGCTGCATCGTATTTCTATTAATGGATCATATTTCTGATGTGTTTGTGAAGTGGGTTGATACTATTTAGAGAAGGACTGCAAGTTGAACCAAAGAGAATTCTTTTAGTTAGTTCGTCAACATAACTGAAACGCCTAGAAATAGGAAAATTGACGAATATTATACGAGGGACATCGGTACTTTTAAGAATTTCTCTTGTAATTTTACCAGGAGTGATATTTCACTCAAGAAATGCATAGAAATTGATAGAAAAACACATCAGCTGATGTGTGGGACACAGACAATGATGGTGTAATTATCCTGGGTATACGGCACGGATGAATCACTGGGACTAAGGCCTAAGGGAATGGCCCTCTCTCCTTACCAAACACCGTTATCTCATGGAGGTTTTTACACAGCCATTTAACAGAAGACCTGAAAATGGTTTCACTATCAAATGAAAGCAAGAGCAAGATATCTATTTCTCAGTGTTTGTGCCTTCGCCTTCAAAACGCGTGCACACTGCCCTTAAGGCTAGCATCAAGTTTAACTCGTGTCTCAGACTGATCTCTTTTGTATGGCGTTACATGCGCACTGAATGTTGAGCATTATCAGAAATATAAACCGATCGTTATCCTAACAAATGCGTACGGCAATGTTTGTCTCCTTCATCTAACCCTGATTTAGTCAAGTGTATAGACTGCACGTTCAGTGATCGATTTTATGAACGACTAAGATGTGAACACAAAACTGTTACAGTCATACTCATTATTTTCGGACTGCCGCTGATCCTGACAACAGTCCACGAAACAGTATGTTAATAAATAAGTACAAGTGTACCAGGTCAAAAAGAGAAAAGATAACCAAAACTATAAAACAGTAGAGATTCTTAAAGAGAGAGAAGGGTCACCAAGTTCACCAATATGGGCTAGCCATTGACTGCTACACTTTACCATGTCTGACAGCGTTCCCGGCCAGCCATGTGGATGATCCCGAACTCTCCAGCCGGACAGACGTCATCTGCTAAATTTGTTCGGCTAGGCGATCATGGCTTTCATAGGCCTTGGCTACTTCATCGCATTTCGGAATTTTCCGACGACCATCGTCCGTGAGAAATAGCGTGCTCGGCAGCAGACGCTTCGTAGAGATACGAGCTACGCAACCCAATCAGTGAATACTATGTATTTTCATTACCACAATTGTTGGCCGCGAATTTTTGCACGTTTCTCAATTATCAGCCAACAGCCTGCCACGTTGCTCGCACAGTCAGTCTATTTGATAGGGGTTAACTGAATGAGACAATTCTGGTCCGCTACCGAGAGTTTAGCAGATATGGCACTTGAATAGCCGAGATATTTGATCCACAGTGCAAAACTGAGAAAGCACTTATTGTAAACCATATCTCTATGTAACTGTCGGACATATTTGCAACGCTTTATTCTGCCCGATGACTCGGGTTCCCGTCCCATCTGTGACAATGTTTGGTCACTCGTATCTGTTGCAGAAGACTCATAGTAGATTGTGTTGGCAATTCAAGGATTCGTTAACATTTTTTCCTAAATACCTGCTCGATTTATCGCATAGTACGCACTTACAGCGTGTAGTCGTCGGGCCATCTACTGCATATTTTTGTAAAGAACTTGTGACAGTGAAGATTGTTGAGGTCAGTTGACTTAGCCGTATGGTGGCCTGACGGCATCCTGAGGCGTGGCCGATTGACATCGTTTACTCGAGTAGAGGTGGCTCGTTCTCCACGGTGCGAGTCAATCACACAGCGCAGTCTAACGCCCCTCTACGTCTACGTAATATATTATTTTAAAAACACTTCAGATCTCCTTCCTTTCGTTACTGTCATTCGATAATCGTTTATTCAATTCGTCACCTATGCATTGTTATCCCGCTTTATTTATCATATTTATCCAGAGTTTTGATCACTTATTTCGTCGTGTATACAATGAATTCCATCATGCCTACATAACTTTCTCTCCAAGCTACTTGATTCAGTTTGTTAATCTACCTGCTCACTGATTGTTCTCAGTTGATGTGGTTTGTTCATTTTTCTCGCTTTTTCTCAGCTTCCCATCAATCATGCCGTTGCCTAAGCACACAGTTCAACCCGTTCGTGTAAGCCAAGTCGCTATACCGGACCATGTGGAAAATGAATTGGAATTTGTTGCCAATGCCACTCTGTGCAATCTAATGCGTCAAATGGCGTCTATCAGTCAGTTGGCTACCAATATGTTTGAGGAGCTTACCGCCGAACTGTCCAGTTTAGCCGAACGGACAATGCGATTGCAAAATCGATTAACTAGTTTGCATGAGGATGTCCAGGCAATGCAAAAGGGCGATGAAGACCTTACAGCCAATGTGCCTTTGGTCCAGCTCGCACCATTCACGAGTAAAAAGCCGGCAGACAGTCGAGTAAGTTTTCACTTGTAGCCTCGGTTGGCCAACCGTCCTACTTGCACTTTCCCTTTCAGGTACTCAGTCGGAATACAATTCCACCGTCCATGCGTGCTTGTTACGACCGTGCTGAGCCCGCACCACCTTTGCAACAGATGGATCAATTACGAGACGACAGGCGTATTAGCATGAAACTCTATTCTGATCCGGACTTCTTCTTCGATCTTTGGAGCCGAAAAATGCTTCAAGATCCGAAGCACAAAGGGGCCGCGAAGAAAAAAGTATGTTCTAGAAAACAGGTTGTCTTAAGGTTTTTAATTGTGGTAGTTGATTTTATTCGTTGACGCATTTACGTTCACAGTCATGGAAGAATTTCAAAACCGTCGGGGATCGCTGTAATTGTTTTATGGTGTTTGTTGTCAAACCGACCGTGCCAGATAACTATACTTACCAAATACCTTCGTTGTTAATACGCTAAGCTCCTTTAGTGTACAGGAAACAGCTACACGATAGGGATTCCCTTTAAGACGTCTTGACCTGTCAGATACGCAGTAATCTAACCTCAATGAACAACGTATTTCTTCAGTACTGTTGCGATTGGCACATGAAATGGGAAAGAAAATTTACTTAGTGGTGTGCTTCGAAACTCTCGACAGTGGCATCAGGAGTAGAAGAAATGATGTTAAGCTTCGTATGTTTATGGTTAGGGCAGTCTGCACCTATCTGAACGCTCATTTACAACAAAGTGTGATACCTTTGAAGTTTAAGGAAACCTGTGCATTAGATGGCTATAAAAGTGTTGTTCTACACCTTGTGGATAACCACTAACGAGATTTGGAAACGGATATTTTACGATAAAGTCAAACCAATTCGTTCTTCTAGTTTTAGGAATGCGTGAACTTAATCCATCCAGTTACTTTCCAATGATATCGACTGTATCGCTGAACCCTTTGCTATCAATGCCAGGACCGATTGTTTCTTGTACGAGGTTGCTAAGTGATACCCTGGCCTGCATAATTGCTTGTTAGTTAGCTACCGTAGATTATTGCGTTTGCTTGTGAACCCAATGATTTACTCTGTTGTGACTAAAATCAGCCTATCTTGTTCGTTGGCGTGAATATTATTATTTGAGTGGGTTGTCCATCGAGTATACACAATCGATATAGTTAGGCAGCATAAATCATAATTTGCTCTTCTCACACTGACAACTCGGTTGTTTGTCTGTAGACGGCAGGCATTTTGCTGTTGATTGTTTGTGCTTGTGAATTTGATTTTTATGAATTTTATCTCACCCTTTTTTTCCTTCAGGTAACTGCATCTCATCATATCGGTTAAGCAACTGTATTGACCACTTATATCAATGGTTACGATGTATAAGAACTGCTTGTTAGATTACTGAAATGATGCTTGTAACGCGGTCCAAGCGATCATTGGTTCTGTTAGCTCAACGTAATAGTAATGTACCAAGTGTATAGATGAATAAGTGCAAGCCTTATAGCTTGTTAGTTGAACGTTGGGAACACACAATCCGGTGTGCTTTTAAATCTACTGGATTAACATTTTGTTGACTTTAATCGTATCTGACTATAGATACTAGTCGATTGTATGCAGTCACCGTACTACACTCAATTTTGACTACTGCACTGAGGTCTTTTATTGTTGTTCTGCCATCGCTTTGCTTCGTCAAAATCATAATGGTTGTTCAACTGTTTCGGAAAGACTTTCTCAATATGTGAACACAGTTATCCATTATCTCGAAAATCCGCTACCGTAAGCACCAAGAGGAGCAAATGCTTCGCTTTTATGGGTTGCAAGTGACCCTGAAGAGAAATCAAAGCACCGCGTATATTCGACATATGCTGAAAGTGAATTGATTGATCAGGAAGCCTCTAGTCCGTATACTTTGTTCAGTAACCAAACTTTGGAATGTTTCTAACTTCATCACCATATTCTACGGTTAATATTTGTCTCATCCTGACAGCCATTGGCGCGCTACACCCGTGTATTTTTCCGTGTTGTCGTCCGGACAACGACTAACATTGATCACTTCCGTTGTATTTAATACCTTCTATAGTGTTCTCCCTTGTGCAATAGCTGGTGTGAACGGGATAGAATGTTGTCTGAGGTTTACATGATTGGGGAGTGACCATCACGTTAGGTTTTTCGTTTCCTCGTTGTGTTTTGACCACCCATGGTGTATTAGTGGGACCATTTCTTCCTTCTAGTATGGAGTTGAAGCGTACAGCTCGGTCAAATAATTAACCTAACTCTTTAATTAGGATTCCGAGCCCAAACTTTTGTATCGGCCCAGTTTCGTCCTCTCAGGGTTTTTGTAATGTTGGATTCAACTATTAAACAGTATGGGTTTTTTCTCAGGTAACTACTTGTAGCTTTGCAAGCCGTTACAGAAGTTGCTTTTTTTATCGGGTTTTAATTTTCCTTAGTCACTTTTAAATTCATTTGCTGCTCTGTCTCTCGTTGTGTATGCATGAAAGTGCTTCATTCTGTATGTAATCATTTTCTGTTTGTATTTGAAAGCAAGTCAGGATAAACTCACTTGTGATCACCTGAATAAATCACAAGTTAGGTTCCGAACGTGTAGGGATTTACACGATTTTTATTCCAAGTTCTCGCGTAAGTTAAATGCACATCTTATTTTAGTGCATAGTCACACATTTTCTTCCTTTTAAAAAAC
>JTDE01000612.1:34601-52162 GCA_014338405.1 Paragonimus skrjabini miyazakii
TAGTTATATGACTTATTAAAGCACATACCTGTTAAACACTTCCATATTCCCCCAGGTAAAGGCAGAATGATTCTGGCTGATGGACAATGAATCTTCAAAACCCAATTTGATGATTAGGCATTCTTACAACTTAGTTGTTTTCCTCTCTCAGCAAATAAAACGAAAAATCAGCCAGGAAATTTACATTTCCTTCTGACGGTCACAGGAACCTGACCAATGGTTCATCTCATTTATCGCATGGCAATTTGTAAATCTAAGGGACCATCCACTTCTTTGCATTTAAAAGCATTGTCAGATAACACGATAAAGTTTTCGTATTCACTCTTCCATCGGTGACCTATTTGAATCTGTCTTTTGGAACACCTTTCAGCCCATACGTACCTTCTTCTCATCGACTTGACATCTGCAACTGCAAACTTTCATTTTGTGTCCTTTCCTTTTTCTTCGGATTCGGTTTTCTAGCGTGGTTAACTTTGCCAAATAGTCAGGATCAATGCTTCGTAGTGCTTTTCGCAATGACACTCATTAAAGACTGACATTCCGCGTTCATCCAGACTGGTGGGTGGTCGTCAGAAGTTGCATTTTGTTAGTGGATTTGGCACACCAACCCTTTTTAGGGCAGTTTCCTTGCATTTTAATGTCACTCCTTTCGTTGTGTTTATAAACGCATACATGCACACACCAGCTGGAACGTGTAACTTTGGGTGACACTATGGGTGTGTGCAATTCAAAACTTTTTTCACTGCCACCCTTTAACTTGATGAGTTAATGCAGAGGATATGCGCTGGACAAGTTCCGGAAATGTCCTATGTATTCGTTGTGCACAACTTACTTGTCAGGATTCCCTCTGTACCTCATTTTTTAGGACCACCAGCGTCGGCGCTGACGTGGTTAGTTTTGGTTTGGTTGAATGTTTAAATTTATTCCTGCTAATTTTTGGTCTTAGTAGCTGACTTGCTTTCATGTGGTATGTTCCATCGTATGGTTCGGACAGGACATACCTGTTACTTGTCGTAGTTATCTCACGCCATCTACTTTAGAAAGACAACTGGTTATGTAGCCTGTTGTGAAGTGGAGTATCTGGGTGTACTACCTAGTTCGAGTTTTCATTGATTCCGGTATATTATTTCTTATACTTGCCTGCATGCATTAATGTACAGTCTGCATCGTCCAAAATGATTCCTGCGTTTACCACTTTATTGCAGCGTACGAAGCCAAAGACCAGGGTGAACGCATCAAAACATACGCAGAACAAGCCCCAGATGGTCATCGAGCAAACTGGTGTTGGTGGTCATTATGTTCCTGGACTACAGTCTTCGATGGTGCCTGTTGCGGAAACTACCTCTCCTTCTCATAAAGCTGAATCTAACTATACCGGCAACGGTCCATTGACCGGAAACCACCTGATCAAGCCTCCTCCAGTCCCCATTTCAAATTCTCAACAAGTTCTCGACCGACAGGAACAGTTGCCCCCACCACCCCCACCACCACCATCCCAGCCAGTCATGATGCAACCTGGTTTTGATGAAAAATCATTCAACCAGCTCGACGGAGCCAAGCGTCCTGATTCCCATCTGGTCTGTTCATCATCAACTCATCAGGTCAACGGATATACGAATGAGTGTGGGCATTCACAATCAATTCCTACAACACCAGTCTTAATGCAACATCCTCCCCCTCCACCTGTTCCTGCTGGCGTGCCGATGAACGAAGGGAAACTGAACGGCGTTGCTGGTAAGAAATTTAGTCTTGTCACGTGCCTGGTTGAACTGCCATGGCGTGCAGGATGATGTGTACAATAAACATGCTAACTTTTGGAATTCAACGTACTTTTCATCAGACTGTTCTTGAGGCCGATTTCCGAACCGTCTTGTTGACTATCGGTTATTGCGTTCGTCAGTGACGTTTTACTCCTGACTCTTTTGCTTCTTCAGAGGTGCAATGACACCAACTGCCGAGCGTTTACGAGTTTGCTTTGAAATTTTTTAAAACACTTTCCGTCCAATCCTACTCTGATTCATTGCTGTGGTATCGTTGTGACTGCTCTTAGTAACTGTACAGAAACGATTTCCTACCGGAGATCATAAACTTGTGGAAATCTGATGGTTGCTTTTCTGAAGGAATGTAGTCACGTCGAATTCCTTTCGACTGACTCGTTCTAACTCCGGTTGTAAGAATGGGTAATCTGTGTCACAAATGCTTGCTGTAATTAGTCAAAGAAATATAAGGAACAATTTCATCAGGGAACAGTCAAAGCTTTTTCTCCCTCTGTCGTGACGATATCTACCATCAATCAAGGTTATATGTATAAAATTATGGCCTGCGATTGTACAGTTTGGTATGGCCATTAGTTTGCGAGGCGATTCATCCGGTCTGCACCATCACGAAAGGCTGTTAACATACTTTGCGTCTCATGATTGGAGATTAAATGGTTGTGGAGTTTACATTGTGAAAACAAAATGAAGGTCTTGATGAATTAGCACTCCCGAACAAACTATGTTCCATTCTGTTTCACAGGTTGACTAGAAATCTCGTGCTTCTCAACAGTCTCTATCACCTCCAAAACGATTAACAACACATAATTTGCCAGCGACAAATATGATTATAGTTTTGTTTCTCTCGTCTTTAAGGTGATCACAAGTCTTTGATACTATGGCTAATTAAACACTAATTAGCATAAAAATTGGTAATCTCTCCTGTAATGAATCGCGCATATTTTCACGCTACTCCAATCATTGAAGGGTCTGTACCTTATGCCTAATCAATATTAGTGATCTTTTTGTATATAAAAACTGTTGTCTGAAAGTGACTGCTTCCTTCCTGAGCAAGTTCTATGTAACTGGTAATTTACTGACGTCTTGCTCCGTTCATTCTGCAGAAAGGATGATTGTTTACAGTAATCACCCCAAACCTTTTTCGCTCCAAATGGTATTCTTCGAAAGTCAGTCATCTCTTTGTTCAACGTGGTGTATAGTATTTTGGAATGGTCACTTGGGGGATCGAAAATCGCTGAGTTGGCCTTCCGCTAGGTGACTGGCTGACAGGTATTGAGAATATGGCCAGCATCAAATCCCTTCGTTTTTTGACAAATAATTTGGTGGTAATGTTCAACAGCCTAACTGGTAGAACGAGTCTCTATTTTGCATTTTCGTGCCGCAGTTTTATGCGGTTGGTTTGGTTTTGCTCCACTGTTTGTTATCGCAGGTAGACCCCTTGAGATTGTATAGTTTCACTTTCCAGAGTGTTCCAATCGCACCACCTGGTAATATTGCTCACATTTGTATCCAGGAGAATGACAAAGGTCTATGGTACATCTGTCATCTGTGGGTTTACAATCAAACCCAGTGTCTAGTTAACGGTAGGGTCTACAATACGTATGTGTGAATCGTTTTACTGCCCAGCTTAAACACATGCCGATTTTTCATTGTAATTGTCTTCGCCAGCTAGTTTGTATCAATTTATTTGATCTTACCAGCAATCAGCGGGCATCTTTGGAAATCCCAGTTTAAGGACCGACAACCTAAGTAATGACGGTACACTGTCTGCGATGATTGGGTCACGTTGGTCCATGGAACCTTTAACCGTTTCGTCGGGCAAGATCGGTATTCTGTTCATCAGGTTGAGGTTTGCGGAATCTCCCACTCTTATAGCGACATTCTTTCTTGAATTGGTCTCTCTTAGAGACTGAATCCATAGGATGCCGGTGTACGTCCGTCCTCATACGTGGTTTGTGACTTATCACCTGTAGTCCCACTGGCACACCCAGTATCCAGTGCGAACCCAAAGAAGTTAAACTGAGGATGTGTATGACGACCTTTACAAGCCAGTTGATCAATACTGGTTAGCGAGATTGTAGACTAAAGTGAAATCCCTGTCTCTCGAGTTGATAAGGTCTATGTTTGGAGGTCAAACAGATTTGGAGCATGTAAGACAAGCGTAAGTATTTGCTAGTTTTATATCGTTTTTCCGGTGTATTATATCCTGAACGTTTTGCTTGGTTTCTTAACCAAACCCGTTTTATTCGCTGTCTTGTGTGAAATAATAGTGTTTGCGCCCATAAAACTACAATACTCATTTGTGCAAACGGCTGTTTTTGGTCACTCTCATATGGTCTTTACAGTAAAATTTGTACGAATCATGCATGAAAATCAGAACGGGTCAACTGGATCAATAGGTATCACAAACGTAGACCGGATCGCAATCTATGAGAGGAAGATGGGAGTGTGAGCGTCATCTACCTGTCACGAAACGCGTGTTCGTCGGTGTCGGGTGGTTCACTCTTGCCCAGTCTTCAAGTCGTTTGGGGATCGCTGGGCAAAGGAGATAGTGTTTGTACGAGCTTTTTATGCGCGCATAAGCATGGGTTGTTGACTTAGGTGGCAGTGACCTCTGTTGTTAATAACACTCATACTCTGACAGCTCTGGAATTTAACTAATCAACCGAGGTGCTGTTGTTTGTGTCATCACCCCTGAAAAATTTGTACCACATTACTGCCGTATTGTACATCTTATTAGCTGGAAAGCTGTTGGCGTACGGAACAAAACTTGGCTGATTGTCAAATAGGCGACCAACCTTCTCATAAATTTATTTGCTTTTGACCGATTTACAAGGTTGACGCAAATGTATTGCCCATACACCTGTTGCACTATTCATTCACCCTGATTTTTGTAGGGTTTGTTTCACTGGAATTCTGCATATATTTCTTGCTGTATCTGTTATATTGGGCTCGAGCATTTCACTTTACGATTATGTTAAGATGAGTATAACTCAAACTTCTTTCTGTGCGGCAGGTAGCAGTCGTCTTACAGGTTCATTTATTGTTACGGGAGGGAGAAAGGTCTTTGGCTGTGCTTTCCTGTCTCCGTGTTGGCCGGGGAAAAATTGTGTCGGTTGGTTTATATGTGTATAGAAAAAGCTGCTGGCATGCAGTCACACTGTAACAATGTTCCGTTAGATATGTGTATTTAATAACCTATGGGACTAGGCTAGAGTGGTGGTTAGGTAACTTATAGTACAGATTTTCTCTCATATGTGCGCTGATCGAGCAATAATGTTAAAACTTTCACCCTTAACCACAGAGTCGGCCAGCGTATTTCAATGTGAAGCAGTTCTGTCCACAAAATAATCGGTATGCACTAAGAACTGTGAATACCAGCTGTTTTCTTTGGCTTGTACTTTTTGGTCGTTCAGGTTTCATCTCTTGAAAATTTGATTACTTTGTCGTTACTGAACATTGCTACACTATTCTTTCCATACATAGATTCGGGGTTCGTCGTTGCAGATAAGTCAAGGATACAAATTAAGTGTAACTCACAGTTGGTCGCAGTTTTCCTATTCAGATGGTCGTGTTCGACCAGAAGCACTTAACTTGGGTTTCTGTTCTGATGAGCTTCTCGCTTTTGGCACAACCAGGCTTTGAACTTCAGTCTGTATTTTGTTGAGGCAATCCTGCACATTGCTGCACTGCTGAACTTACGTTAGGCTAGACGGAATCACCATAAATAAAAGCACAATAAATACGAAACTCATGTCCAACTGTAGGCGGTGTTCAATTTATATCGATGAAAATTCTCCTACCACTTACCGCTAATCAATCCATTGCTTAGCGAACTTGAATTTTGTGACTTCAACTTGTCTTGGACGTTCTTTTCCAAGAGTCTCAGCTGGGGTTATGAGAACAGTTATCATACTCCTTCTGGAGGTGTTTGAGCAAGCTGAACAGCAATTTGAGGCGAATCTGGCTGAGGATCTACGTGTGATAACTCGGTTGTACCTGATATCAGGCTAATCTTGCAGTAGTCAGCACGGTTGCTTCACAAGAACATCGGTCGAAGTTTCGTTGTTCAGGCTGTTCCACATCTATTGACATCACAAATTGTCTTCAGCTTTTCACTGCGTCACTTTGTTCAGAATTCTACGATGTCAACAATAGCTTATTCTTGAATGCACCGAAAAACCGACGCATAATTGATTGCCATGAATTTGGTTAGAGTCAAAAGCACCAATTGGTGTGCTGCAACACCATGAGCTTTACTGCACTGATCACGGACTGTTCTGAAGATTACTCGTGTCGTTTGTTGGCCAAAGATTGTTGTTTAGCAAATTTAACTGGTCTTTTTGTTTGTGTCAGGTCGTTTTTTCTTCGGTTTCATTTTTTCAGCCGCAAATATGTCCTACAATATGCCGGACGGTAATTCACTGGATGATGTCACTTTCCCGCTGCCTTCTCCAACAGTGGTGCGTGATCCTCATGTGCCGGTACAGCAGAGAGCAATTGCCGGCAGTCCCGGGACGGTAAGCTACTGCTATTGTTTTTCCAATACTCGCTGTGATTTTAGTAACAGTTCGCTTGCAGTTTTTTCAGTCCTGTTCGGGGTAGTAATCACTTACTGTTCGTCAGGGTTTCGTAACTTGAATACACGTAATCATAACCTTTGTTCCATCAAACTAGTCTGGTTCATCTTATTTTCTTGAAAGGGTACATCGTTATGTCTGTTTGAAACTCTTGACAGTTACTAAGATTTAAGTCGTCAGCTTCCACATCATCAGGTGTTCGTTGTCATAGACAAGCTAAGTCACTTTTAAGCTAGATACTGCCAGACTACTCCAACTTAGGCTGATGTATTCGATGTAACCGGCGTTCGAATCCGTAACCATATGCTTGATAGCTGTCATGGTTATCGCTGGGTCATATCGAACCTGTCACTATGCAATCTTAAGTGAATCAAGAGCCCAACTCAATCTTCCCTCTAATGCGTATTGTTTACCGTCTCAGACATCACGTTAATTTCCGTTTGCTCACCGCATTTGAACGTTTAGAGAAGATTCAGGTTGCACACTCGTCACAATAAAGTAATCACTATTATCACTGCGTTGGTTGAGCCCTAGTATCCACTTTTCAACTGTCTCTTTCGACATGTTTGTATCATTTCTCGTTAACTGCCACAAAGTAATATTCCCATACATGATAGTTGTTATCATATTTTGTCACTTTGATTGCGCTAGTCTTAAATACCATCATCTCTGGCGTTCAGACTCGTAGTGAACATCTCATTTTAAATAAACTGCATAGTATGTGCTACACATAAGGTGTGCTTCATAACTCTCAAAGTGGGTTTGTCTCTGTCTAGTCTTCAGTTTTCTGGCATTCCGTTCGGAATTATTGATCGCATCACCTTACAGCATATTCACTGGATCGTGCCAGTTAGCACACACCGTACATCTCACTGTTCTACGTTTTCCACCTACGATTTAAGGACTCATGTTCTGTATTATGTGAGCCATATGATTTTCAGTTGCCTGAGAGGAGGAGCCTTCAATCTCAATTAATTCGTGTGTCTCAATATCTGTTAGTGATACCGTGCAAAATTTTACATTACAAGGTGTTCACTATCGGGCAACACCTCAGGCCACATGTGAGTGGAGTATCGTCACATTATGCAAACCTGGCGGGGAACGCGTGAGTGAGCCAGGGTTTCAACTAGCGAACCTGTGATTGATAATGGGTGTCGTTATTACTAAGTTACTTCAGTCTCGATCAAGTGTTGTGTAGTTTGCATACTGCCTAGTTAAATAGCATTTAGCGTTCAGGTCCTTACGTTTATGTGCGCCTAACCGAGTAGAGGTTTTCTGGTTTTGTTGTCATGTTTTCATATTGTTTTCTGTGTCGTTTAATTTTAATTGCCTCATGCTTTTCGATCTTGGTCGGAACCTGTTCTCATCACAGCCGTGACTGGTTTACGACAGCCCAGCCAGCCATCAGGACTCAGTGCTGGAGTTTACGACAACCCGGCTTGAACAGAAGCGGGCTCCTTAACCTTACCGTTACTCTGAACAGTTTTATTTTACACAGCTTCGTTGGCGCATCTGTTGTTGGATCTTCTCCTGAAAGATCGATCTTCGTCGCTGGAAGATTTTGGCCCTATGGGTGGAGTGAATAATCATGTAGATATCTAATTATCACATATCGCCGGGGTAAAAATGTCACCATGGGTGGCCGCAACCATCCTGTTGATTAAACCGGACAACGTAGAGCTGAGATAACACACGATGGGACAACTCAAATCAGACGTCACGGCCTTGGAGAAAACATTAACACCAAAGGAAACCCGGGACCTGTTTCACCCGCAGAACGACTGGTCACTAGAAGTGATGGTGTTCCGCATAGCGCACTGCTTTCATCAATATTAAATTTCGCCGTTTTTATATTACTGAGGCCATTAACAACAGGAGCGCCCGGTAGAAGTGTTGTGCAATCTTGGATCGTTATAATCATGATACAGTAGAATCACGTAATCGATACGGGCGCAGCGATTCCGCTAGTCGCGCAAGGAAGAGGAGAGCAGATTGGCCCATCTTCAAATACGACTAAAACATTTGGGGAGTTCAGCTCACAAATCAAAAGTGATCGAGTGCACCGTATTTATCAGCGATCTTATCGTGTGACGTCGTTTCGTGCTAGCCCCAGAAACCAACTATTAGAGTTAATTTCATCCAAACCATTGGGACTTATTCGCAACCAAGACGGTTTTTTATTGACTTCTGTACTTAACCGGTCAAGAATGAGCTCGGATCAATTAAGTATAGGACTGTAGTGTAGCACGGTGCGAACAACCGATGGTGTGGTCAGTGGCTTGTTAACAACTGATTATGACTTTTTAGTTTTGTAGCTATTTCGAACCTGAGATTCATTTACTAACAGAGAATTTCATGTCACATACTTCACTAGTTACCAATGCACCTCAACGAGAAGGTGAGAAAACAGTTACGTGAAGGAAGGTTTGATTGAGGTGCTGAGTAGTCCTTATAATTCACCGTTTCTATTGATGAAGAAAACCAACGGAGATTTTCTGTTTTGCGTAGTTTCTCGACATTTGAGCAAGGTTACGCCGAGTAACTTCCTCCTTATATCGTCCATGGCCAACATTTTAGATAAGCTGCGTCAATCAAACTTGATCGACTGACGCTGAAATAGACCACAAGACCAAGAGAAAGTGGCAGTCGTAGTGGAGGCAAAACCGTACTAAGTCAGATTTATGCCGTGCCGTTTATTAGACGACGATGATCAAACCGTTGAAAGGACTCAACAATCTGGTTGTATATCGAGACGACATTATGACTTGTAAACAATCAGCGCTGAAACGTACGCCACTTTTTATAGCCTGGTTGGAATGGATGTACGAGAACTATTTACCTATAACTTTGCTCAGATTTCAACCATCGAGAACATCAATAGCTTTTCTTAGCCATAAACTGAAGCAGGTGGCTAGAAACTCATTGTCCAATCAATATTTTGAAGATCGTGGACGACCTAGTGCCCAACTACAAAGGATCCCTAAGTTAGTTAAGTCATGCTAGACGGCACAGTGGATTTTTAAAGGATTTCAGCACCACCGCTGTATTGCAATCTGGTGAGTTAAACACAAAAGTTGTTTAACTCGATTAAAGGGAAACTAGACGGGCAACAGTTGACGTTAAAATTGCCCAAGGCTGGCGAATTGTTCACGGTATTCATGGATGCCAACGACCGAATTATTGGGGCAGTTCTCATGCAACATGAGAAGTCATCAAGTACGTTTTCAAGGTGTTGGCTCTAAGATAACAGAGGTGTCCTATCTTTGAAAAAAATTGTTAGCAGGCAATTTTTCGCGCTTATTAAATGGAGGCTGTACTTTTGTGGTAAACGTTTTCATATAGAAGCTGACCGCAAATCACCGAAGTGGTTTGGGACAACGAGGAACACAAAACGAATTGTAGCACACTGCACACTTCGCTCACGTGAGTGTGATTTCATAACCAGACGTGTGCTTTGAATGGAAAATCAGGTGACGGGCTGGTTACTACAAGCCAATGAGATGGATAAACTTTCCAAACCTATTCCTTGGCGTGAACAGTTTCATTCTAGAGCACGACCCGGGAACAGTGATGAAATCACAATCCCAAAGTTGAAGACTCTGGAGTGTAGTAGATTCATTAGAAGAAAAGCGATCCAAATTGAAAGATTCGACAAGGTGCTAAAAGGAATTCACTCATAATACAATCGGCTTAGTTAGTTCATATTGGTTTTCAAGTGTGGAACCGAAATGCTGACACCACGCGAGTTCGAATTATTTCGAGAAGTTTCAGACAGGTGTGAGTGATAGCATGTCATCGAACTGCACATACTTGGTGTTTCCGAACATATGATCTTCTGAAACCCGGAGCTTATTCCCTGAGAATGAAAGGTGATGTCACGTTCGATGTTTTGACGTATCGGCAGTGTCACCGCTTGGATAGCGAACCAAGACATATATAATCCATCACAGCTGATTTGGATCCCATAATCTGAGGAACTCTGATGCTGTTATATGACCTTTCTCAATCACAGGTAAAGGCAACCAAGACTTAATAGTTCTGATGGCACACTTTGCCTGTCGGGTTGAAGCAAAGAGTGTCCTGGACTGGAAAATGCGAAGAAGTGATGAGACAAATCGTTATAAAATGTTTGTGCCAGGAATGATTCTTGCAGATCAATGTCCATCTTTAGGGAATTTGAACTTTCTGCAAAAGACTAAGGATCGAGCAAATCAGAATAGCACTTTTACAACTACTCTTGAACCGACTGATCGAGCTGATCACTTGAACTATTATCGATTGGTTGGCTGTTAAGGAAGGTGACTGGGGGTCGGTGCTCCCGCTGGTACTATTAGACCTCCGTACGTCCTCTCAGACAAGTACAGTAGAACATTTTTCAAGTGATCTCCAACAGTAGCCCACAGCTACCAATGGACACATCGGATTTCGGTCAAGCTCCATATCAAAGAAAGAAGGTTTATGTGTGAAAATTTGATAGCTGTTCGTCCACGCGCAATGAAACTAACTTTAAATAAATTAGTACGCAAACACTTCAATGGCATGAAGGTGTATTATTAGGTGTGCCGACACTCAGGAGAGGGAAATTCGTGGTTAAGAAAGCTGCCACTTAAATAGAGAGAACTATATACTGTTTTCAGTCAACGCGGAATTCCTTACTGTGTGTGTTATGCCAATAATCAACGATGAGTCCGCGACAGCCAGCTGAGAGATTGGTACGACCTACCTGAGGAAACGGCCGAAGGGAAATCTTCGAGAGTTCTGGAAACCACAGAGGAATCGGGGCGGATTCGTTTGCAAGAACGCAGTAAAACATCAAACCCTTTAGAAACGGAGGGACCTTATTTTCTCCGCGTAACATTTGTCCAGATGCGATCACTGGGGGTTACTCCCTCTCTTCACTCTTGATAGAACTAAGATTGCCATTCGTCCTACGCATAAAAGACTATGGGCAGACGTCTGGAACTAGAATAAGTACTTATTGATTATTGATCAACTGCATGTGAGCCAAGACAAGCACTACTTGCAGGTGGGTTTTTTTGTTCATTGTGACAAATTCGTTCGTGTCAGTTTCTGTACCAAGCTGTCCCTAATGTCACTAACCTTTTGGACGTAACGATTCTGGTCACTGATAAGTAGTTAAGCAGATTTTATAATTTAGAAGAGACCCATTTACGAAAACTCTGGACTTCGGCTGGATTCGAACCAGCGACAGAAACAACATGCCCAAACGCGGGAAATGCTCTATTAACTGAGCTACGAAGTTGTCATTTGTACATATATTCGAAACCTTAGAGGCCAGTTGCATGTTGGCTTACATTACGTTGACATCAATCGCAGTGACTTTTTTCTTTCTAAAAACATCCCTCTGTCGAACTGCTTCATACATTGTTTAAAAACTTCATTTTCATCTCTAACAATTCATCGTGTACCGATTCGTTTAAATCAGCTGATCAGCTTTTGAGCGTGACTACAATGCTTCGCTTTTGTGCACAACGTGTAATATCGATTCATAGCCGTAACCATCTACCGGAGTTTATGTGCACAATGTGGCACACATACGCCAACCTACCCGCGATCTATCCACTTCCACCGAGCTCTCCGTTGGTCTAATTCGGGCTACTTCGTCTGTTTTTATTCGAAGTATTGTATTCTGTGAGCCATACTGTCTGGTTATCTGCGCTACAGCTGCTTTCGCCATTCATCATTGCTAGACAATCTGATAGACGTATTCATCTATCTACTTGGCATTTTGGCTGCATAGTTGTTTTTATATATTTGAACCCTACTGAGACAGGCTGCTATCATTGTTGGGGAATCTATGTGGTCTTCTGAGTGACCTGAACATCATTCACTATGCCAAATGGTAGCAAGCATCATTATTGAGCATTGTCTTTTTTTTCATGTCTAACAAAATCGAATACATGGTTCGTTATCCGTGCACTGATACACCTTCGACATCTCACCGAGTGATTGTTGTCATTTGGTGTGGTGCGAAAAAGTAATCGAACACAATCGCCCTGTCGATGTGTTTCAGTTTGTTGTTGCACTTGACATTTCTGTGTTCCTTTGAGACTGTTTCTATTTTATTTCCGGAAACTTATCTTTTGTTACATTTAGAGATTTGCGATCGATTTCTGAAAAACCTGCGGTAAGCATAAATGGTTACAAAAGTCGTTCGGACTGACCGTTCGAACATTTATCGAGAATAGTGGATTCGTATATTTTGTAGGCTAGCTCTATATTTCAGTCCATTGAAACCAACTGGGATACCAATGTCACGCTGATCACAGTAATTATCATTAAGAGACGCTAAACAAAACTTCCAGTTTTGGGTCCTTTTTTTCGACTGAAAAGCATTTTCAGGACAGTTTCCTACTCTTGTTATCCCTGACATTTGTTGGTTTGCCGTTCTGTTGATACCTCAACGGAACACCAAGTGGTCATTCATCATGTATGTACTTTTTTTGAATGTATGTCTTCATCACCCTTATTACATCTGTACCTAGTCTTCTGCTGTTCTCCTTAACAATTCTGCGTTCTATTACGGCACCACAAGTTTTCGATTTAAGAGCCCTCTTGCCTGTGTTATGGAAACGCGTTCCACTTCGCCGTCACGCTGCAGACCGGTCAGCTTTGGTCGACAGCTTTAGACTCATAGTAACTCGGCTCGAGCGTTAGTATCTTCACCGTTGGAGCATCTCGATTTTTTCAGAGTTAGTCTACTACAGACCATCCTCTATGCTCTACCACATTCGGTTTATTATTGACTGTCTTATCACTTGTTTTATTTCCACAGGTGTCACTCACTTCGCATGAGTTACCGCCACCGCCGGCGCCAATTTTCGAGCCTTCTCCCGATATGGTGGACATGAACCATGTGCCTGTACCTGCCCAGTTCAATAATTCACATGACATTAACACTGCCTCTTCTAATTTGCTTCCACTACCTCCGCCACCACTACCTCCTTCTATACCTCTGCTTCCACCACTTTCGCAATTACAGCCAGCATCCCCTTCTTCCGATATGAACACGTTAACTAGTCAGATGTGTAAACTAACTGCTGCAGATCCCGCATCTGTTCAGCGTTCCGCACCGATTCCACAGGGGCCACCTGCAGATCTACTTTCAGCTATACGCGCCGGAATTACTTTACGTAAGGTGGGCGAACGAGAGACGCCGGCCACAAACAAGTTCACGCGAAATAACTCGGTGATCAGTTTGGGCAACAAGCCACGGGATGTGCAGGTAAGTAACAAACTGTGCTACGGGAAATCGCTATTCGCAATCGGTGTGCATGTGTTCTCTGCTCGTTTACGTAAGCTTCGGATTACGCGCTGTTTGACGGTATAAATCTGGAGCACAGTGTTTCCTTTATCCAAATCGTTGGAACGCCAAGAAGACGTTACGGAATATTTTAACTTTCAAGTTGAATTTCACCCGCATTTAGTCGCAACCCTCACAATTGGGCAGACCTTCCAGTCAGCTGTTTTCGAAAAGATACACTAGGCTCGAATTAAGCTCCTGTTATGACTCGTCAGTAGTGCATATCCTTGCCACGCCCGGGATTTGAAATATGGCCACGCATTTATTGAGGCAACCATGTTGACCACCTCCCCGCTGACCTCACATTAACCACGGTTGAATTATCGCATACAAACTCTCAGCCACATTCGCTTGTGAGTTATGATCAGGTTGCCCGAACGTCTCGAGAGGAGACACAGTAACTGTCCTGTTAACTGCAATAAATAATTTCGAGATTAGGACTTTCTAGATAGGTCGAAATCTCTGATTTGTTTTATCTCATCGACCGCCTATTAAAAAGCCAATCTGCACATGCATAGGACCAAAAAATTCAGCCAAAAAACAAAGTTCCGGCTAAGAGTGTCAGTAAACCCTACTAGCAAAAGCGTACGCTGGCTTCAGTATCATCTGCTGCAGCTTTGTATTGCGGTTACCTCTCCAACTTCCGAAAGTTTAACTGAAGCTTCCAAAGTCAAATAAGAATTGTTCTTTTTTAGCTTGTGACTAGGACGGTTGCATGTATTTTTGATATCGTTCACATTCAACCAAAAAAGAGGAGATGTGATGTTTCACAATGACACACTCCACCACTTCGTATAATCATAACTGCGTTTGTCATCTTGCTTGTCTGGGTAAAAAACGCGCTTCGAAGTTATTATAAGTACTTCCATCTGATAACACTTCTGCACAGTTTTCTCGGTTCACTTCTCCCATTCATCTTGACCACTCGCTGTAGAGGTGTAGAACTTTCGTTATCTCGTACAGCAATGCAATGGGATTCCTTAATGGATAATCGGCTCAGGGCTTTCCGCACACTCGTAAGCATTCATTCACCTGTCCAAATTGCCTGACTCTGCACACGATTACGCCACAAATAGCGTCTAATTCCCTTATTATGGAATATCAATGTAGAACCGAGTGTCTGGTGTGTGCCTGGATCTGACTCTTTGTCATTCGAACCTGTCAGTTAACCTGTTAAACAGTCGTGTTTTGCACTTTCCTAGATACCCTGACCGTTGACTAAGCGGATGTTGAGATTGTCCTAAGTGCATATGATTTACCGTATCTCTGTCCACGTCTGCGTTTGTACTATTAGTATACAGAGCTCAGTAAGATCATCGGGAGCCATCCCCAACAAAATCCATCTCTTTGTTATCGCGGATTAGTTTGAGCATAATCCAAGATGGTCGATCGTCAACCTATTTAATAGTACTGACTGGAGGCTGAAATGTTTCACTAGGTAAGCTGGATGTTGATGTGCTTAGTGTTAGTGATTAAGGTCCCTACAGCAGTTGCTAGTCGGAAAGTAGTGAATGTCTCTCACAACATTTCTTGGCTAATAACAGCCTGTTTCTCTTACTGTAAATTATCGACGCTCTATACGCCTTGTGACCCCTATCGCCACGTCAACATTGTATTCGCATTGTTAGGCATGGTTACTTCAAAGATTGCAAGTCTATATGCAGCACTTGTCTTGACACCGATCAGTCACTTACATGTGGAAAGCTCGTCTTAAATCTAAGTGGAATGCTACTTTATCTTCAGACGCAAACAGACGTGGTTGGTTTAGTGGAGTTATGCTTTATGGATACCTACCAATAAATGCTGACATGTGATCTGATTGTTCTGTCCCCCAGACGATGTAGAGACACAGGGAACGCACATCCGATGTACAGTGTGCAATTTTGATACTGCTTCGTACGCTATTTTCGTCGTTTCACCTTTAACTCTGAGCTCCTTTCCAGTTTTTCGAATGTCCTGATGCTCGCCGATATATTCTATCAGAATATAATTCGGTTTGCACATCTCGTGTAACCCTACGTAAAGCAGACGGGCTAGAATCGCGAGACTTGGCGAATACACTGTGCTATCCCAACAGGCTGGTGACCGGTGTGTGACTTGGATTCAGAGCATAAAACTTTGTAGGTGATAAGATATTCTCGGTCTCCTAGCTGGAGTCTATTGGGCGACAGACACTTTCATTTGATATTATATATATACATATGTGTGTTATTTTACTGTACATACGAACCGTCTCTCGTAGGACTGCAGAAGCAACTTAATTGGCCGTACTAGCCATACTGATTTGAGCTGACATCACATGAATACGGGAGCCGCACGGAGTGCATGTTAACACACCGTTAGCAAATGTGTTCGGTCGTGGTTCAGTTAAACGGACAATAATAAAGTAGTGGGATAAAAACGCTTACAATCATGTAGGGTAACAGGTAAAACAGTGATCAGTATTCTGCATGTAGACTGGACAATCAAAAATCTAACAACAACCAATTAGAAACAAAAATGCTAAAGCTGAAGATCACGCTGAACCAAACTGTCATTCGCTATTAAAGAAACAACCGAAATCAGCTGTTCGCATCTGTGGACTGATCAGTAATGTGGGAATTGGAACGACAAGATATACTTTTCAGGAGTAATCGAACGATGTGTGCAAGTTATTTCAAGTTTCTGAAGTAATTTACAATATCTGAACTTCACTCATCACTTCATTGTTGACCAGTTAGAATACAATTGATCCGGGTCTCTGTAAATCCGTGAAGTGAAAAACGTACTGAACAAAATTGTTCTGTATGCGCCCATGTATTAGTTGATTGACAATGTCAGCATTTGTAATGACAGTATCGACTTTTATTTTTACTCTGCCTGTCCATATTGCTTATTTGAAGATTGTGGTTTGTAATTTGGTTTAAGTAATACAAAACACGTTTTTCTAATATCGTAGCGTCTCTGAGCTCTACGGTACTCGATATTTTCTATGCCTCTCTAAGCTGTTCGTTCGTTGTCTTTTCCCTCCCACGTTGTTTCTTTGTGCAGGCTATCTACGAAGCTGTCCGGCGACGTCGTGAGTGTATGGAAAACAATTCGACTGACGAGGAGGACGACAAAGATGGCAACAGTGATTCTTCTGGTTGGGGTGACTGAGTTCGATCCGATCAATCGCTGATTTGTATGTGCATGTGTATGGGTTTCGCATGGCTACTCATGTATGTCTGTGTGGTTGATTATGTCCCTTTTTGTTTGTGTATCGGCATTCAGTCGACTAATTGCAGCCTTGTTGTACACAACTATTTCTCCCCGTCCCCTCCTCCCCGGTTCTTCACCCAGTGTGTGCCCTGTGAATAGCTCGTAATACTTTACATGTCTGCTTCTCCTTCCACATTAAGTTTGAATTTCCAATTGCGCGTATGCTTATGCACGTCTCAGCAACATCCTTCATACCACATTATCTACACGTCTTTCTATGCTTTTTTGTCCCCGTCATCATTGTAATCTAATTTCACACAAGTCAGTTGTTGACCAACCTTCTCTCTCTTTCGGTGCTTAGATAGCTTCTTGTGTGAAGTGAAGACATACCTTCTGTATGAGAAGCTATATTTCTTCACTTGTGCTTTTCCCCAGACTTTTTTCTTTGTTAGGAGCAGTATTTATCCCATCCTCCGAGCTTGTACGTGATCATAGTCGCTTGTGATCGTTCGCACATGCGTCCTCGAAATTGTTGTCGTTCAGTTGTGCAATGTTCTCGCATCCACTCTAATCTTCCGGTCTGATTAGTTCATATAGTCGAACGCGTTATCGTTCTTTTTTACAGGATGCACTGGTTTTCTTTTTTTTTCTAATATATTTTTCATCATTGACACGTATGAAACGTAATTTTTCTAATCCCGA
>JTDE01000612.1:83296-93724 GCA_014338405.1 Paragonimus skrjabini miyazakii
TTCTAATTAATGTTGGAGGTCACAACCGAGGTAATTTCAATGACAAATAAATAAGGAACTTTGCCGCAATAGTCGTTTGATTCCGTTAGCTTCAAACTCTCCAAAATTCAGTGCACCAGCGACCCGAACGCAGAGAGAACGCAAGGATTGCGAACCGAAAAGTGAGTGAGTTGTATTTACTGATTATCGATTAGTTCGATTAAGTTGGTTTAAACGTTGGCTGTATACGTGAAGTTGATGAAAGTGAAAAGTGTGAATAATAATCAGAATTTTGAAATAGAAAATAGTGTGCAAAACGTTACAACAGATTTCAAATGTTACAGATGCTCCTGCTCATTGCTGCTGGCAACCAGTACGTCATCAGTATAGACGAACACAAAGTCTAGACCACGTAGAACTTGGTCAATGAAGCGTTGAGAGGTTTGGGAGGCGTTCCTGAGGCCAAAGGGTGTACGAACAAACTCAAATAGGCCAAATGAAGTTGTGATCGTTGGTTTAGGAATGCCATTCTGAGCCACAGGAATTTGATGACATGTTTTGACTGGATCTATTTCGGAAAAGATTTCTTTCCCATATAGACCAATGGAAAAATCATGCATTTGCGGAATGGGATAGCGATCCGGCACGATGGAGTTGTTCAGTGCTCGATAGTCACCGCATGGCCTCCAATCTCCCGCCGTCTTCTTGGGAACCACGTGCAAAGGCGATGATCATGGGCTGTTCGAGGAACGAGTAAGTCGTAGACGCAGCATTTCTGCAAATTCCGCTTTGGCGGTCTTCAGCTTCTCAGGAGGCGGTCGGCATGGACGCGCGAATCTGGGTGATCCCTTGGTGATGATGTGATGAACAGCGTCATGTTTCGGCGCCGTTGTATTGGGTGTAGGTTGGTAAATTCCGGGGAATTATCTCAACAGCATTGTATACTGGTTGGGCTCCGGTAAAGCCGTTCGAATTCCGATCAGATTGATGGTGGTGGCTTCACTTTGAACGCACAAAATAGTGGTGTTGTCTACCAGTTTCCCGCGGCTGAGGTCAACAGCCAAACCGTACTTTATGAGGAAATTGGCGCCGATGATTGGGTGTTGGACGTCGGCAATGACAAAATTCCTAGGGAAATTTCGGCGTAGTCCGAGGTCGACCGTCAACAGATGTTGTCCGTAGGCCACGATTTTGGAATTGTTGGTCGCCTGTAGTGTGTACTCCGCTGGTTTGAGGTCGCGTTTAAGTTTACCTGAGGGTATAACGCTGACATCTGCACCGGTATCCATGAGAAAACGAAGTCCAGTAGAGTTGTCGTGAGCATAAAACAGACAACTGTTGATCTGGCCAGCGGCAGCCGTCGCTATTACTGGCTGGCCAGGTCGTTTCCCTGACTTGTATTTCCCTTCGGGAGCGGACTGGCATATGCAAACAGCTGTGCACATTTGTGGGCATTGTCACCGAAACATCTGTGTTATTAACATATGTTAGGGGTTTAGGATTTAAAAGTGGGAGGTCGCGAACGAGAGCGAGTGTGCGAGAAATGACGACCCTTCATGAGGCGCCCAGTTAAGTTATTCACAGTAATTGCCAGCTGAGACACCTGGTGTTGGAGGTTATTGAGGGTATCTTGTTGTGGATCCGTGCAAGTGAAAGGGTCACGTAAATGGCTGATGGAACGTTTAAAGAAACATTCGTGAACCCTGCCTGTCGTTTCTGCTAACTTTTCTAGTGATGTGTCAGGGTTTTGTACGGACAAAATAACGGAGGTGTTGAGCGGGAGGCATTTGGTCCATAGTTACCTGAGGATGGGATCGCCTATGTTGTTATCGCAACTTTAGTGATCTCATGTGGCGGAGTAACTGAGAGTAGGTGCGATCACCCAGCTGGACACCAGAAAGCAACCGTTGCACCTTGGCTTCGTCTGAAGAAGTGGTACGCTTTAAAACTACTGCCTTCAGCTTATCATATAAGGATTCGTCTGGCATGGGGTCGAGTATATCAGTTACCTAGAAGGCGATGTCAGAGGGCAACTGTGTAGTCGTTAACTCTCCCAAAATCTGTAAACAGGTGACACTGAACGCTGAGAGAGAACACAGGGCTCGCGACCTTGGAAATGTAAATTTTGTATTGTTAATTGATTCGACTCACATGATTTAAACGAGTTTACACGTGAGTTTGAGGAGGGCGAGAAATGTGAAAAACAATGAGAATTATGCAGTACAAAATGCTGTACAAAAAGTTACAAGGGATACCTTTCTTCTCGTATGTCAATGTTAAACGCATGGTTCAGTCTTTGTTCGCAAAGGTGGCCATAATCATTCGTGATTATTTATTTAAACGTACTCTCCAGATCTAGTTTCTTTCAAACAAACTGATTAAAGTTCTTTTTATTTGTCATATATAGTTTTGTTCCATGATTTTTGCTATAGATGAACAGACCGGAACTCACTTGTGTCGGTAAACATTTGTGAACTATTTGGGGAAGCAGACCTTACACCAATACGACGTTCCTTCCTATAGAACATATGTAAAGGATATCCTCCTTCTGACCAGATCCAAATAGGAAACGCTTCAGTTTCATACCAGCCTGATTTCCTTCACGGAATTATTAGACTTACTTACAAAACCTAGGCTGATAAACTAATGGGTTTTTGAATGTTTTATTGACCGGAAGATTGGACAGCTCGTTAGCTGGAATTATGCACTACAAAGAAATGTAAATATGACACTGACCCCAATCGAAGAGTTTCGCAGTTAGTCCCTGTAAACACGATTTGCACACAATTTATTCAGTAGAATGCATCAAGTTGTATTTGATATTTCAGAACAAAACGGACATTCTTGCAAGTCGCATTGTTAGATATCGCTTATCGTCCGCACTTCATTGGTGAATAGACAAAGCCTGTTTATCTCAAAGATTTTATTATAATCGTTTCTTTTCGAGGGCATGATATCATAGGCAGAGCCACGTTACCTGCCAAGTGAACATACAGAGCTGTAAAACTAGTTTATTGAGGGGACGACGCTGATGTCATCTTCGACCACGACAGACTCCGTGGCCTTGGTCGCCAACTTCATTGTAATCTATAGTTTCATCTACCTTTGTGTAAGCAAATAAGTCGGCCGTATATCAGTACGCCTGGGAACACACGTCAATGAACACATCTCCAGAAGACGGGAAAGTAGACAAACAGAACATAGGAGCGGTGTTACCACCAGACACCTAGAAAAATTAGATCCACAATCGACGCAACCATGGCCTTCAAAATGATGCATCTTCCAGAATCAAGGTGTATTATAAACATCACAGAGACCGTGTTAATCTATCTGAGGAACCCTGTACCATGTGTTTAAGAACAAATTTAGAAAAAGGTCAACAGTATAGCGAAAAAATGTCTTGTACACGGACACTTCACCGCGAACGAAATGTCCGTGCACAAGACATCGTACGCTATACTGTTGGCCTTTTTCAAATTTATATTGGGGAACCAGTGCCTTAAATTAAAAACAAATTATTATCTCCTTCGCTGTGCCTGAACAATTATTTTACTCTGCTTTATTATCTTTTACACCGTTTCATACTTGTTTATGTCTTAGCCAGAAATCAAGCTATAAATTCAGTTTTCTCGGTGGTATGATAGCGCTGTAGTAGACAAGTGGAGCCCGTGATCTAGGTAGAGACACAAAACACGTTTTAATTTTCCAAGTCTAATTGATTTAATTAAACGTACAGGTGACCAAACGGACCAGAATTTTAACTAATAAAATGCAAGGCAGTTAAATTTCAAGGTTGGTCACGACCAATCACAGTGCGGCCAGAAAACTCGATTGTTTCGGTAATAGATGTGTAACGACGACAATCTTATTTTCGTTATTCCTGTCACTATGACCGCGGCCTTTCGCCATTTACTCTTTATTCCCAGATTCTTGAGATTCCCATGCCTAAACAAACACTGATAGTAATATGTCATCATCATGCCAGTGTGTCCAGAACTTCAATAATTCGCCGTCATTAAACATATTGTCTTCACACCTTGCTGTTATGTCCGCTAACTATAGATAACCTATGTCATGTTCGCTGCAGAACTCAGCAGGAGCGGGATAAACATCATTGCGTAAGACATCCCACCTGCTGCTGCTCGCTTCATTTAATCATTGTCTCAGAATATCGACATGTCGATTGAAGAAAGCTGACTCTAGGTGCGATGACGGCGCACGGAACGTCTTATGTCCCTATCCATACTCACCTTTTGTTCCTACTTCAAAATTGAGTTATGTCCTGACGTTTAGACCTCATACCCTTTTGTCTAAACGTTACATGGCTGCCTTTACAGAGATTGAAAACCTACGTGACTCGTACAGCCTGTGATAGAAACCGAACAGAATGACTGGTATAACTACAAGAGGTTGTCATTCCATCATCAAATTTTGTTATCTCATTGTGACCACTTTCAGAATTTCTTGTGAAGTGCTTGTGTCACTCAAAGCGCCTGATCCACCAGTGAATGGTCGTTTTGTCCACGTAAAATTTATTTGAGTTTTACAGCTTGAACCGTTCTGATTTCCATATGTCAATAGTATTTCAGAATTGAACCATCTTATGCATGTTGGGTGGTCACTTACCGGTTTAAGAAAACTGACAACCGAATCGCCAGTGCACATCAATCAAATCGGACAAACTAAATGCGCAGAATGTGGATACAATGCCAATGATATCGCAACTAGGTCTAATCGAGAACAAACAAATACTGAATGACGGTCTTGGTACCTACCGAAATTGCCAGAGCAGTCGGTCTGCGAGACATGTCTGTCAGAATGGCTATCTAAGCCTAATGTTCCGTTCACACCACTCACTACCCATCAGGAATTTTACATTTTTGGTAGGGACTGAGATGGACTTTTGTACAAGTGAAACTCATCAATCAAGTCATTGCGTCATTCTACTCTGTTGCACATTCTTTCCACTTGTCATATTTTTAACGTAAATTTCATTGAACAAAAACCCGCTAAACCTTAGTTGTTCCATAGTAGTCATTCACGCATTTGGGACGTATTCACATATCAACTTAGTTTTCGTCTTCTCCCTGTGCTTTCCTATGATAGTCACGAATCTTCGTTGTGCATCGCGTATATCATGTGATCTTCCTGAACTTTCCCGTAGGTCGTGGGTTGCATGGGGGTTTTCAGACTACTGCTGTCTGCCACTGGACTGAGTGTCTGTTTGATCGACCCAACAATGACAGTTATAATACTTTCGAAACTGCCATAGACCCCGGTCTGTTTCTATGTTAGACTTTCGAGTGGTTGTGCGTGGGTGGTTTCGTACTGAAATTTGGAGACGGTGCGGGAGTGAATGTGCTATCCACGCTCTGCATGCCGCGTAGCTTAACACACGCACACGAACTGGGAAGCTAAACGTTTCTCTCTCATAGCCATATAGATTTGCGTCTGCATCCCAGTCCATGAATGAGTGACTGATTAGCCAACAACTTGTGAAGCTCCAACGATCGAACATAATCAACACAGAGTGTAACGTGCAACGGAGTGGAAGCATCGAGGGACAGGGCGGGACTACAA
The DNA here is from genome assembly GCA_014338405.1 of Paragonimus skrjabini miyazakii. Taxonomy (NCBI): domain Eukaryota; kingdom Metazoa; phylum Platyhelminthes; class Trematoda; order Plagiorchiida; family Troglotrematidae; genus Paragonimus; species Paragonimus skrjabini miyazakii. The sequence goes on from JTDE01000612.1 coordinate 88,856, forward strand.
CCACAATCTGGAATGGTAATAAAAACCGACAAGCATGAACCAGAGACCCAGTAAGTCATGCACACAACTTACATAATCGAAAATTCAAATGTCGTCAACCACACGACAGCAAGCTGCGTAACAAAAGAAATGATCGAAATCGGCACTGTGGCATAAAAGCTTCACCACAGTAACTTGAGGTTCTCCACTGTAGGAGAATAAGCAAAATGACAAGTTGACTGATCACCGTGCAACCGTCCGTAGTGGGATTTGTTTTGCTAGAAATTATGCAAATAGTGTGATGCAACAAGGCAGTATGCAGGTAAATCTTACCACCAGAAAAACTCCCTCCCTCATTTCGCCAGTATTATGGGTGCATGTGCCAACTGTTTTCAAGTGAATGCAAGGTCTCATTAATTTCTACTCGGCCAACGGTAAACCAGAAATGAAGCGCTGTGAAAAAAATTGCTTATTAAACGGAACCGCCAACTGTAATAGACAAGTGAGTATGCGCCCGAACCTTGTCCACTAACGATATGGAATGTTTTACTTAATTAACAATCCCAAAATACATTGAATGAAGAGTACATGAGATGGTTTGGAAACAACCTGTATATTCCAACAACGTTTGGAAACGTGATAAATGGTTAGTTCCAGCCTAGCTTGAACTCAAGTAAGAAGATAGAAAAAGCGCGAGATGGGCTCCGCTTCACTCAGCCGTTGTCAAAAACACGCCAAGGGAAACTTGCATGGAACCTTCGATCATGTTAAAGAACACTTGAAAAAATGCAAGCGGGACGACTTTTGAGATCGGAATAATAGATGAATCACAAGAAAGTGCCAGTATTCGACGCGTGTAATTAGTTGTGCCACCGAAATAATTGACCTTGAGTAGATATTAGGTCTCTTATATAGCAGGCATATATAGGAGTAAGATTCCAGAGCAAACAAACGGAAAAGCACTGGTGCAGTCGAGATCCTTAGAGAAGCCATATGATCGTGGCTACTCCACCACCAATCACAAGTTGATCCCATTGACTGAATGTTGATGAATATGCCTTTTGGGAGACGCATCACCTAACGAAGCAGCAAAGGCAAATCACGTCATATTGATTGATTGACCAGGCTCCGAGTGAATTGATGTGTTTTAACTCACTGAGCTAATCAATCTCTCTCAGTTAATCAGATAGCAGCTGCGTGATCAAACGCCTGTACGTTATCTGAACTGTTTTTTCACGTTCACTTTCTGATGCCCCCGATAACGTGATTTGTTCTAACACTTTGACCGCCAGATATGATCCTCCCGTTTGATTTGCTATGCATTTTGTCGGCCATGTATGGTACTTATTTCGTCCTGTAAATTTAGAGCCTCTGTGGCGTAATTCTGACTCGTCTTATCCTCCCAATAAAGGCTGTCGCCGCACCTATTCTCTTTCCTCGGTTCTGGGTCAAGTGATTGAGCACGTAACTAAAGAGACGATCCAATAATGTCCGAGCATAACCAGTGAATGAATAATACAAATAACTTGTGAATAGTCTGGAGTGCAAAAAGCTGCTTTCGCTCGTTCACTCAGTTTGTATGTACAAGTAGAGTTGAAGAGTACGTGGATAACAGTCTGACAGGATGGTGATGTGCTAGGTTGTGCGCGAGGTCGTGCTGTGTTCAGACAGGATAAATGGGACCGAATTGTGACAGTGTTGAATATCACTAAGCCCAAACACAGGTATATTCCGCACGCCCTTGGACAGAACAATAGATAGGATGATTCCCAGCGGTCAGGTAGTGTACACTTTACGGTGCACACTGATAGTCCAAACGAACAGTTTGGGTTTAGTGTACATCGACCAGCTGCATCAGACCCGACATTAAAAGAGGTATGGCTTTGGCAATCGACTCGCTTCAGCTTTAGATACATGCACACGATTCTGTTGGTCGACTAAGTTGGAACGTTGATAATATGCAGTTAACTTATAAGTCGCACACCATCATCGAGTCGATAGCGAAGGCAGACATACTGATCGTGCCATAATACTCACACGACTGCTATTCAGTAGTGGGACCAGAACATATATTTTGACATTAAAGGAGGCGCAGGAAAAATACAGAAAGAAGCATCGCAGTGCAGCATCGCACGAAATGGTCCTTGCTACGTAATGGATTTGAGCATTGACGTCTGTAGCAACCGAGACGGTCAGGGCCGAGTACCGTATGCAAATGAGTGCTTTCGTTTGTTGTCCTGTTCAAGCGCTCAACCCATGTGTTGCTTTCTTGAATTATAACCTTTGTGCCATCCGCGTTCTTGGCTGACAATAATTGGTGCCGTGATCAGGATAGAAGGATGAAGATGACGTGGCCGCAGCCGTTTGAGAATATGGACGCCCGCAGCTTCCTGGAGGACTTCGAGGACGTGCCGGAGATGGTCGGAGTCAAGACCGACCGGGCAAAGCTTGCGGCCCTGCGAATGCTTCTTAAGGGCAGGGTGAAGGCGGGGCTTGAGGTGGCGCGAAGGGGCCCTGCAAAGCTAAATTGGGCTACCGTGAAGGAGGCGTTGATCGTCGGGTTCGGCAGCCCCGCCAACTGCCAGTAGGCAGTACGGTAGTTCAAGGGTGTCTGGCTCGAACCAAGAAGCGACGCTCTGGTTTATGCCGTGTCGTTGCGGGCAGCGTTGTCAAGGGCCCTACCACATTTGGATTAGGACTCGGAGCAGCGCATGTTGACAAACCAGTTCTTGGCTGCCATCAACAGTGGGGGATCAGCTCACGGTGGCTCCCATCGCACATTCAATTACGTTGAAACAGCTGGCTGATGCGGCTCGACAGTTACTGGCAGAAAACTCCCCGACAGTCAGCCAGCTGAAGACAAGTGAACCAAGTGAAGTGTATGACCTGCGAACCGCGTTGGAAAAGCTGACGCAAGAAGTGGCGGCTTTGTAGATGAACAAGGAGGAGAACCGTGGCGGCGTCTGTTAAAGATGTGGAAGACGTGGACACTGGCGAAGAGTTTGCCTGCTTGGCAAGAAAAAGGCGTACTTAGATAAACGTTTTGCTGATTGTTTTTTTTCTGGGAAGGATGATCCGATAATAGGAGCGGTTGGCAAGACAGCAGTTCAGGCTAGGATAGAAATCAATGTCAGCTAAGAATGCTGCTTGATTGACACTGTGTCTGCAATTTCACTGATTGGACCATTCCGTTTGTTCTTGTGGAACAAGCTACGTAGGCTGCACAACAAGGCGATTATCCGAGTGCATTTGGGAGCACCAACCGGTGTGGCTGATGCGAGGATCGATGAGGCCCTGTTCGTCTGCGATCGCTACGCATTTGCTTGAGTCAAACCATCTGATCAATCCGACCGAATCGTTCAGGCCAATCTGCCGAATATGTGGGATACAACCGAAACAGGTCAAAGGTCGTATATTATCAATTGCAGAGGCGATTGCAATTCGCCTATACTCACTACCATTGTGCGCTCAAAAACGGCTAATCAAAACGTTAAACCTTCCATGACCGTGTACGCAAACCCAGGATAGAATGACGTATCTCTCGCAGATTCCGTACAACTCACGTGGTCAATGTTATGTAACCAAGTGTCATGACTCAAACCAGACAGAAACTGTTGACTGACATCTTTCGCTTCAGTATTAGGTTATCTACCGCCCCCAACCGAACTCATACAAATGTGTTGTACTTAGACTGATGATGAAACACCGAAAACGAGCTTGTATACTACGCGTTTCTTCTCATGACTAAACTGAAAGAAACTGTTCAGCAGTATGCGATGGTCGTTCGAACAGTTGGTGGGTTTACACTCAGAGTTACGGGCGTGGCGGAGGATGATATCGGAACCGATGGTCACGTAGTCAAGCGACCGTTCGTCATTTTCCCAGACCTACGTCAGACTATATTGGGAGCGGATTTTCTTGACCGTACTGAGGCGATGATTAATTTGAAATATGGTTGGCTCGTAACGAAACATGGAGTGGTTCCGTTATCGAGAAAACGCAAACCTCAACTTGGACAAGTTGAAACGAACGCACACGGAACAATACCAGTCTGTGACAATCGGTTGCTGAATGAAGTGATACGCAAATTCCGAAAGTTTTTCACCACGGACCAAGACCAATATAGCTATTGTAACTGGATTGAACATGAAATCTTCATTGAATCAAGGCGGTTTCGACCATTCGGCTCCAGAAGAACTCCGGTTCACCTGCAGCCAGAAATCGAACGACAAGTGAAAGGCATGCTGAAGGAGGAAACCACTGAGGAGGTTGATAGCCCGTTCAATTCTCCTGTTCTGTTAGTAAGGAGGCCCATTGGTAAATTTCGAATTTGTGTCGACTTCAAATGGCTCAACGAGATTACAGTTAATAAAGTCGTAGCAGTCCCAACCGTGGCAGAAATTTTCGACAAGCTACAGAACGCCAAGATATTTACAGTGCTATACCTGCGGTCTGGATATTGGCAGGTTCCAATCAAGCATTTGGACCGCGATAAAACGGCATTCACAATGGGAGAAAAGCAATACCGCTTCAAACATATGCTGTTCGGACTGACAGGCGCCCATTTTACTTCCAGACAATTGATGTTAAAGGTGTTCGAAGGACTGAACAATACTCATCATCATCATCACAACAGCCATGAGCCTGACCAAAAGGCACTGTGGCTCGGGCCGCCGCTCACCTCAACAATGACGTGGAATATCCTAGAAGAAAACGTTACTAAGAAGATTGAAAATTATTAAAACAAGATTAAGTGGAAGAACTAGAAATGGTATGGATACAGGTCCGCCATTGACTGCGACACTTAGCCATCTCGGATAGAGTCTCTAACCAGCGGTTTGAGTGATCACGAGGACCCCATCCAGGCAGGCGACACCTACCCACTTTGCT
>JTDE01000612.1:101259-132022 GCA_014338405.1 Paragonimus skrjabini miyazakii
CAGGAGGGCGATTAGAGCCCTTAACCAAAGCCTATGGCTCAAAAACCTCTACCACAAGGGAGCAGGTGATGCACACACACACATGCATGCGCAACAACCTCAACCACCGAGAACAGGCTCGACAGTCACACATTAAAAAAGTTCATCGCACACACAGGAACAGCAATATTGCACAGATAGGCTTATCACACACGCACAAAATCAGACCAGGTAAGACAAACATCAAGCGGACCGAAACACAACACACTGGAAGCACACACAACGAACGCATCTGCCTTTAGCCTGGCTGCTCCCCTTTGGCCTATTTGACATGGTTGAACCTGTAAGACCGGAGACCTTGTCAACAAGGCCCGCTGGATCCAAACAACACACAAGCCTGACCACTGCGCCAAAGTAGCAGAAAAGATCAGGTCGACACATATACCGTGTATGTTAGCAATATAACAGACACACACTCATCTGCACAGTGACAAGCTTGCAGCGACGTAGGTGTCGAAGGCAAATTTAGGCGTGGAAACACCATTTCTTCTCATACTACTCCCCATTGTTTTTTGTGTGGTTTGCCCGGACTGCAACCTGCACAGCCGTCTGACCACTCTCGAGTGACACAGATCACTCGATCCTCTTCACTACTCTGCGGGATTCGCATAAAGGAGAGAAGACACTAACTACCAGCCTTTCACATAAATATTCCAGATCCTCCAGGTGCAGAGGGTCTTTTTGGACAACTCAAGTGTGCTTAATGTAAACGGATTACACAGGATTACATGCCTGACATACGATAGTAATATACTGATGTGCAAAACTGTAGACGGGTTGAGGAACACCATGACATTCGTAACCTGCTGTGAACGCGACAATGTCAGGTACGTTAAGACGTGTATTGATCTTTTGTTGGAACGATATTTCTCATATTATTCGTTCCCTGTCATTTATCTCATTATGGCGATTTTGTTTCCATAACACTACTTATCACATGCATGATATCTGAATTGTTTGCTACCGTTAATACACACAAAGACCGCATTAGGTCCTGTATAAACTAAAGTGAATCAGCAGTCACATTTCCGCTTTTCAGAAAGTTGTTGATATTGAACGCTATATCAGCGCCTTCATTCTTGATTGTTATAAATTTATGCAGTAACGAAACGTTTATGGGTATATGTGAACAGTTAATACTGAACCTCACTGAACTCTCGACACGAGTCTAGACTGACATCCGGAACTGCGTGAATGCTAGGAGGTATAAAGGAATCAACGAAAGGCATCGTCTGTGTGACAGGCTGATTGTAGACAATGAGTTTGTTATCTGTGATGTTTAATTTGGTCATCCAAGGCAACCGGCACTGGTTTTCCAATACGATTAACACGACGTAATATACGCCCCGATCAACTGTGACTTTAGCATTCTTTTTTCTACTATAACTTGGCCATTGGTAGACAGACTGATTCAATCCATCTGTAATGCACCTGCTCCTATTGTTTACACTGGGCTTTGGATTTACCGTAGCTCAACGGTGATTCATAAGCAGCAGCAATAGCAGCTGTCAGCTTCTGTTGCGGTTGAGATGTTTATCGTGATATAGATGTTAGGTGCAGTTAAGGAAGTACACATAAGTGCTTTCAGAAATTAGAAACAAAGTCCAAGGGACAGCCTAATGCTTGTCTGGGTATATTTAGCTCTCAAATCAAAGGTACAATAGTCCATTGCTTCAAAGATAAACCATCATCAAAACTTAAAGTGCATATAATAGTGAAATTAGCTTCTTATCTATGAACAGCTTTAAGTTAAAACTCTTGTCTAGTTATAGGATTGACTAGGTTTGTTTCTTTCCTATGTGGAACACATACCTCATCAATGTTATACTTTCTTGTCAACTTCGACGTTGTCATAACTTGTAGATGATTTGGTGTTTTTTTGCTGCGCTTACTGTTGCCCGTTGATTATGTTGTAACAAATTCAGCCACCTTCTAAATGTATCCTGCAAATACTAGACGTCAATCTGCTTGTCTGGAATTCACGTGGTTACTCGATTCAAATAATTTAACACTGGCATGTTATATTGGACTTAGTAAGGAAGGAAGTTCAGAAATATCATAAAAATGCCGATTTGCTTGAAAACGTACGTGAAACTCGGATACGCAGGATTGAAAACAATGCATCCTTTCCTAACGGCAAAAAGTTCAATCGGGAAGAGTCAACCTAGCCGGTTAAACTAGAACTGCTCATGTTTATCACTCGGTGGTCGCACGCCAAATGGAAATCTTCCAAAACACTCGATCGGACGCATTACAAGGCATACAACTATCAACAGCTTCGAATCGTGTTCCTGAATGTTGTAGCCAACGAAAATGTGAAGGAAATAGACGGTGAATAACTTAGAGGAGACAGGTGCAACATGTCAGATTTTTTGACCACGGGTCCACGTTGTGCGTCGGCCGTCTGGGCCGCTGTGTCTGTGCGCGCGCATGTGTGTCTGGTACCTACTCGGGCATCGGCCAACTATCGCCCTGCCGCATCTGTGCGACGCTTCCCACTGACCAATCATGTGATGGCCCGGCCATGACGTCCGATGCTTACGTTGATCCGTGCCTTTGTTTTCGATTTACGCTTAGGTTTGAATGTGAGAGCTGTCGGCGCTTAGCCTACTCGTCACTGCGCACAAGCTATTTTGCTGTGCCTTGGATTTATCGGACAGCAGTTGATTTGAGTGATCGCATGATATCCAACATGGGAGGTAGAATCATAAAACTGTGCAGTAAATGATTTTGCCATAATGCAGCAAAAAGTCGTCCAATAAAGCACGACCTTTATTATCCAACTCGCACGTTCCAACGCTATGCGTGCACTCACGTTTATGAAAAGGGATTTCAGTCCACAACACAGCAGCCGTTTAACTTTAAATGTCGTATGCATTTCTGTCTGGTGTGTGCGGTTGACGCTGCTGTCCTGGGATTTTGCCTCCCATTCCTCGTCCGTCTGTCCAATTAGTTGAGTGACTGCTCGTCCGGTCGCTCCTGTTGTGCGCAATCCATCCGCTATGAACTTTGACCATACCTCATCATCGCGTCGAGATAGTACACCGAGTGCTGGAACACTCGCGCTTTCGACTTAGTCATCCAATGCAATACGTATTCGCGTCATTTTGATTCGGAGAGACAACCAGGGTGTACTGGTCACAATATTGCAATTCGGAGGCTATGTGCTGACGAGATTAGTAACTACTTGCAGGAATTTTATTATAGGAAGGGAAAAACACTGGTTCTGGCATTGGGGGGTTCATTTCGTAAGAACCCGGTTGATCTGAGTGTAGTACAGCAGAACAGTAATGGTACCTTGTCAAAATCGTCAAATGGTTATCAGTTGATAACCATGGTGGTTCGTAGTACTTAATACTGATGCTATAAACAGGACCAGCCTTCTCTGATGGGTACGTATTCATCATCATCATCATCATCATCATCAAAACAGCCATGAGCCTGACCAAAAGGTACTGTGGCTCGGGTTACCGCTCACCTCAACAGTGACGTGGAATATCCTAGAAGAAAACGTTACTAAGAAGGGTGAAAATTATTGAGAAAAGACTAAGAGGAAGAAGCGGAAATGGAATAGATACAGGTACGCCATTGACTGCGACACATCGCCATCTCGGATAGTGTCTCTAACCAGCGGTTTGAGTGATCACGAGGACCCCAGCCAGGCAGGCGACACCTACCCACGTTGCTCAGTGGTGTAGTCAGGGTCTTCATATTTTGTGACCACGTTGTTGCTTGACCACCACGTGGTTTGACCCAACTGTTGGTGGCCTCAGCATATAATGCCCGGTACGGTAAACGATTAGATGACATACGGAGTACGTGACCCAACCATCGCAAGCTGTGTACCGTAATTAGTTGACCAATTGATCGCGCATCCCGAGCGTTCCGGAATACGCGCCGGCGAACTGCCACATTGCTCACACGATCAGTCCACTTAATATGAGCCAATTCGCGGAGACAACGATGGTCAAACACAGCAAGCCTGTTAATATCTTCTTTGTGAACAGGCCACGTTTCCGAACCATAAAGCAAAATGGAACGCACACAGGCATTATATACTCTTCCTTTCAGCGATAACCGGACGTCTTTTCGACGCCACAGATGACGCAGTTTGGCAAAGGCAACTCGTGCCTTTGCGATCCTCGCTGATATCTCATCAGCAATATTACAGGCTGATGAGATAGTGCTACCCAAGTATGTGAAACTGTCTACAGTCTCAAGCGGATTACCTGCAATGAAGAAGATGGGAGTTGAAGTACCCCAGTCTTGAAGCAACACTTTGCACTTTGAAGGTGCAAAGCGCATTCCATACAAACCAGCTCGGTCGCTCAACCTGTCCAGCATGGTCTGCATGTTTTCGGCAGAGGGGCTAAATAAGACAATGTCGTCCGCATACTCCAGATCGGTCAATCTAGCGCCAGGAAGAAGCTCAACACCAAGCCCACTGTATTCCCGAAGCGCACCCTCTAGAATGTCGTCCATGACAAAATTGAACAGGAAGGGAGAAATCGGACACCCCTGACGAACACCACTAGAAGTGGTGAACGCCCGAGACAGTTGTCCATAAACTGTCACCCTGCTCGCAGAGTGTGCATACAGTGATCTCAGTAGATTCACGTATTTCTCTGGTACTCCCTTGCGGAGAAGGCAGCTCCAGAGAACGTTACGAGCAACTGAATCGAAAGCAGCCTTCAGGTCCAAAAAGACCACGACTGTCGGCTGTCTGTAACAGTGCCGATGTTCCAAGATCCGTCGCAAGGTAAAAATATGATCAACACAGCCTCGACCGGATCGGAATCCTGCCTGTTCTTCGCGTATCTGGCTTTCTCTGGGATTAGTGAGCCGACGTAAAATGAGACCAGTGAGTAACTTGGACGCAATAGATACCAAACTGATGCCTCTGTGGTTGTCACATTGACTTCGGGCCCCCTTTTTGAAAACGGGAATGACTGTTGATAGGCACCAATCACGTGGTACTTCCTCAGTCTCCCAGATCGTCTGGAGTAGTCTCGTCATACATTGATGAAGGATCACTCAGTGAAAGTATCCACATACCGTTTAGGCTAAAAGAAAGTGAGTGGAAAGGTTGATGGGTGTCACGTAACTTAGTGTGTATCGTCGTAGAAAGATATGACGCTGCAGGGGTCATATTACTGATGGGATACTCAGGCCAATAAGAAACCATACTGACGAAGGCTCGAACTCAAGATTTGTCTACTAACAGAACAGCGTCATAATCACTACATTACGTGGGCTCAGGACCGATTCCAAATAAAATAACATATGAGGAGCGACATTACATTGTACGAAGTGTCATCCATTATCAAAACATTGATCAAAGATCCACTTCTCTCCGATTTCCGGCTTAAGAGCTTTTAGTTCATATTGTAAACGTGTCATTAGAAATAACACAAACAGGTATTCGGGTTCTAAAACGGAACTTGCTGTATCCTTCGCACCTTCACACTGATAAGAACTCGTGCTTGAAAAGCTACATTCGCACTGTCCACTGAGCATTAAATATGCGTTGGTATGAAATAGATAAGAAATGAAAACTGATGGTGAATAAGCCTCATACTAGGTACATTAGTCGCACATACATGGAGTTTAGCTTGCTAGAGCGATGTATAAATATTGCCCCCCCAAGGAGTCCATGTACCTTAGCTAATCCACCTGAGGGCAACATGAGCATAAGCAGGGTCCGGTCCGAAAAGATTACCGAACTATTTCTCATTGAGATTATTGGAGACCGGTTCAAACACGATATGTGTTTCTCTTCTGGTTCTAGGAGATTTCTTTCTTCAATGGACATACTTAATGCAAAAAATCTGTCAAAATGTAACAATGCTCTTTTGCTTCCCTGGAAAACGGAGGGCTCTGTATCTCAACACACCTCCGTATCTGTTTTCGTACATACTTGGATGTACTTAGCCTGAAATATGGCTAAACCATACAGCACCTCTGTAACCCAGTTCACACACAGTGTTGGATTTCCCCCGTCATGGCTACCGTATAGAAGTTTAAATGAACATTTCACATCCATTTCTCTGAATCGTTCAAATTGGTCTTCATCTGGATTTATGATCACAGGACGTTAAGAGAGATAGTAGTTGCAAGTGATAAAACATCGGTTTGGACTGATACTAGAACTTACTGCCAGTTATTGTAGTTTACTCTACTGAGTGGAATAGAATCCAGCGGACTAAATACAACATCTTGGCGACTGAAGAAAAGGCCGTAACAATCGAGAAACTTCGAGAGTTGCTGCTGCAACACGGGCTGTGCGACGATCTCCATAGCAGCCTACTGAAGACTTGACGAAAGACCTAAAAATTGGGAATTTGACCGTCAGTACAAATTAATGTTAATATTCCCTAGTATAAAGCATAATGAATACAACAAAAGAATTTATTTCCGATTTCGTATCAGGTCTAATATTCAAGAATAGGTTTCGGAAATATGACTACTTCTGGACTGACTCATCCGAGAAGGATGGCTTCTGAAAAGACAGAGTGCTGAGGTAACTGAGTGTAGCAGTACACGAAAAATATACCAATTCCTTTCTGCTTGATAATCTTAGAGACTTATAGCTTGATGAGATTCCCTAATTCCTTAACAACACATTTGGCCAGCAGATCTCACAGTTCGATGTTTCGTGTCAATGCCCGAAGCTCTCAAAGAAATGTGTCCATGATTTCATGGCGTACGCAAAACCAGTGAACTGAAAGTTTTAAACGATTTAAGTTTTGCAGCATAGCTGATCGTAGGTTCGGATGGCTGCTTTCCGTCTGGAGGCTCCAGTCACCACAGAATGCATACATACGGGTGCATCTGCTGAACAGAATGGAGCTGAACCCAGAAATGATTATCAAAACCGGTCTCAAACATAACAAACCCATGATAAGACAGCCAGTATCCAACAAAGACTCCGGTAAGAGGTACGCAGTTGTTCATTTGATAAGCCCAAGAACAGTGACTAGATTAGTCATGCGAGACCATACACAACCTGTTGCCAATATAGGAAATAACTTCATTTTCGGTACTGCCCCATTAAATGCACAAATGCAACCCAAAAGAAAGAAATGAAAAAAAGTGCAATCAATAGCAACTACATCCCAATCCATCCCATGAACAATCTGGTGGTAAAAAGGGATAAGGTAGTACAGTTTAAAGCTCGTGCAAAGCCGATATCAACACGAGAGACAAGTACGTATGTCGTGATCTAAGAATTCGGATGACGCAAGGACTGGTTTCTCGGCAAACCAATACATGGGATATACTTTTCAACACCACATCAAACAAACACACATATTTGCATACAGCACTGCTCCAAGGACGTCACTGTCGTCCATGTCCGGTTCATGTACGGAAAACACAATTTCATATCAGGGTGCACTCGGTTTTTTTTTGCTGTATTTTCCTCCCGATTACTTTACTATCCAAATACATACTCTGTCTGACTACTGAGTAGCAACGTAGGTAGCATAACGCGATCGCTCGTTCTCACTACACGCAGTGACCGATACCAGTGGTGTCCGCGTTCTACTTCGGCTGGACTCTACGTCAGATATCACACTAGATTCCTATCACACACGTGGGAGGAGTTGAGGGAGGCAGAATACAACGTGAGAAGTGCTTTTGTTGGCGCTCCCCGATTAGCTGGCGCGGGAGATTCTTCAGGAACTTCGGGTAACCTACAAAAGAAAAACATGTTATCTAAACAAGTTCCTCAAACTGGAACTTTTCGGAGGGAGCTGTACAAAAATGCAGCGGTTTAAGAACACACAATTCAACGAAATTTATGACCTGACACAGGTTCAAACACATTCATGCTCACCAATTCAGCAGCACGTTTAAAACTGGCAGACCAGTTGAAGACCCGAGGTGCATCAGTCCTTGCATAAGCCCTCGGTTACCTTTATAAGAGAAAAGTCGGTCTAGTATTGTGGTGAGGTGCGAAGACTGTAATTCGTCCCAGGTTTTCGGCGTTCTACTCTGCGCGTCCAGTTTTTGACCAATTTCAAGGGAAATGTACGATTTAGCTAGCATGGGCGGTCCTGATTGTGGCGACGGCAAAGATCAATTTAATTGCTATATTGAGTACCCATGTCTTCACAAAAATAATAGGCGCCGTCGAATTGCCCCAGCATCTGTTACTTGCACCTCGGAATAGCCCGGCAGTCTAGACAGAAACAAACCGTCGTGAATGAACTCGTTGGACTGACAGCAAGTATTGAACAGACCCAGGCCAAATGTTAGTCTAGAGGCAATAGAAACGGAAAACCGAGGGTTGTGGATTCATTTACAGCTTATTTTGAGTCGCAACTATTCTAACTGATAGTAACAAGTAATGCAACATGTAATGAGTCAGCGGTGTGAAACGTTACTGCACAAATCATGTAATGTATTCATTTCTTTGAATCTTGAATGGTTGTTTTGATTGACAGCTGTTGAACTGATAGCAACATGACGCTAATGAGTGGTTTATTCGTGTCGGTCTAGTTGATGGTACCGAAACTACAGCGTGTGATTATCTGAAAACCGCTGTCCTGAAGGCTTGCGGTGACGTAAGCCTCCAGGACAGCGGAAACATATCCGGTAACATATCCTCAGACAGACCTTGCGGAGCATTCTACATAACTCCTTTTTATCATTACACAAAAAGACTCTTTCAATACACCTGGTGTAAAAGCAGAGCGTGTCATTAGCACATATTCCAAATACTGCACATTACCTAGCTTCCGGCTTGCACTCATGATGATCCCGCACAATTACAGATTGCAATTCTTGTCAGAATTGAGAATTAGACATTCGGGCAGATGAATGCAGTCTCATAACATATTGTGTCAAATACTTTTGGCTTACTATCGACAGGGACAGTGGACAATCAGATGCGAGAAACAGCATTCCGGTGGATGTGTCGTTTGCAGAAAGGTTTTACTAAACATTGGTTTTTCGGATCAGTAGATCACTTCAATAAATTTCTGCCAAAGTTTCACAACATTCGAATGACCCTTAACCACCTGCAGATAAAAGATTTTAATTTTCAATTGGTCCTGAATGCTGACATGTTTTCAATCGGGGTCAATGGTTAATTACCTCGGATTCAATGTGAGTAATTGCTGGAAACGTTTGCCACATTAGACACCACCAACAATGAGACTGGCGCTGTCATCTCCGACCGATTCCCCGATGATTCTGATAAGGGCATCGTACATTAAACTGTCACTTATTCCGACCGAGAAAAACTATAGCCAAATCAAAAAGAAGACTGCCAGTAACCTTCGCAATGAAGGAGTTTTCAGATATATTCTATGGGCGAAATTTCACCTTGTCTATCAACCACAGAACGTTAGGTGAGAGTTTTGGATCAAAGAGTGGGATTCAAGTTCACATGACCAACCACGTACAGAGACGTACCACGATACTTTTTCCGTACGGCTTCAAGTTGAAGAATCGACCAATGAGCAGTCTCGGTCACTCAGATGTCCTATCGCATTCAATTCATCCCCAGGTCTCAGAATCAGAAGACACGTTGTCACTGTCGAGCAGAAAGTTAACCACGTACTGTTGTGTAAAACCATATGGTGCATGAAACAACAAAACGAAGACAAGACGGTCCAACAGCATAGGAAGTTAACACTTAGAAATGAGTCGCAAGACAAACCAGATAATGATCTACTACAATACCTCTACCGCTGAGACCCGCCTTCAAGTGTGAACGGTGATGTCAAGTTTGCGGACTGAAATGTACTCACACAGGAACATCGTGAGTATAGTCAGACAGTTACTTTCTGGCATCAGGAGATCAACTGGATGAAATGTTTAATCATTAGTTGTGTATACTGGCCCCAAAGTTATGTCAGACTCGACTGACATTGCCAAGATTACTGCAAATATTAGGCAGCCACCATTACACCTCCGTCAGAGTAGACAATAGGTATACGTTGCGATACGTTAACATTACGTTTATTCTCATTCGTCGCAAACGGAAAACATACCAGTTATGTAGACCTATCAAGAATGTCCTATAGTCATGATTAACGATGTAACAATCGTGACATCGCTTACACCTGGAGTTTGCGGGAACTACAGACAGGCAAACTTGCTTGGTTGTCGCAGACGTAGTCGCTAACTAAACGGAAGCCTTTAAGACGATCTATCGCAAAAAGGATATTATGGTTATAATTATTCAGTTTCTTTGAAGCGCAAGAGATTTTGGTAGCCTACAATGGAACCTAATTTATCTTGGCCTCATGTTGTGAACAAAACGGCACTTAGTACATCCGTTCTTCAGCGCGCCACCTGCAACCGGAAGGTCGAGGGGTTCGTTTCCTGCACATTTTCGAAGATATTCCTTTGAAGGCCAAATTGAAAGGTCCAACATAGGACAACACCGAAGCGTTACTGGCACTCCACCTCCCAAATACTATGGATATAATCGCCGGTAGACGGCATGATAGACCGAAAGCTAAGAGGACTGGTAAATATCATGGGATCACAACCGAGGGAAATATAACAATGAAACGAAAATTTACCGGAGACATACAACACGAACCTGACTACCTGTGACAAGGTTACGTTTGCAAATACACCTGGAATCAACAGAACCTGGGTGCCTGGATTTATCCGGGAGTGTTGTTGTTGAACACCGTACGAAGTGCACGATTTGCTGAAGTCACACTTATCACATCCTTCCAATGTCTAGTAGCGGAGACTTCATGGTTCAGGCGACAACGCAAAACCTGAATCTGCTTTCCCAGTCATTTGACGCTTACCCGGACGTCAACCGCCCGGATGCGTTTGCCAACCTGTCTAGTATGCTAATGATTATGTGGCTTTGTCTAAGAGTCAAACGTTGGGAAGCGAGTACGTAACAGCTCGCTATCAGTGATATCACTGAAGTTCTAGTTAAATAAGAAGTGTTCGGAATAATCACCATTTAGCAAGCAATCACGTCCTCCAGTTGATCCTTTTCTCACACATTATTACCCGCAGTCTCTCAGGTTACATCATATTACAAGTTCAGTCTACAGAGTTTAGGGTTTTCCGTTCGCATGCCGTGTTACTTTATTTACCCGGTCCCACTTACAACATACAAGCCTTGATGGACAATTTTTGTTCAATCCTCTGGCCCAGTTAAATTGAATTCCATATAGTTTTCTAACCACCTGTCTATAAATCATAGTGTAGTTGTAATCGACATTTTTACTGGTTTGCTAGAACACTAAGCTCTCAGCCGACCTATCGAATCACCGTAACGAACTGTGAATGCGTACTCTCATTCCACACGTATGGTTTGCCACAAGTGAGAGTTCCACTGGTGTTGTTGGCGAGCTGAACAAACAGCAAATGCCTGTAGTTTAACAGAAATCCCATTTATACCTCTCCAACTTGTTCGACCAAGTAATCGTGTGAGTAAACAAGTGAATTTTTGGGTTTGACAAAACTGATCGTCTTCAGATTTAGCATGAAAAGATCCTATGTTGCTTATTAATGTTCAGTACACTGATCAGATCCCTGTAAGGTGTTTGTGTAATTATCTTGGTTTTTGCCATTTCGACAGTGCTGCATGCTAAGCGGCGGTTCTTATGACCAATGCTAAAATTTACAGTAATAGACAAGTTAACCTAGGGTATATGACAAACTGGAGAAGTTGCACTCGGTTGAATCCAAGTCATTATTTTAGTAACTGATAAGACGGCGTCTGCTGTAGAACAATGAGTTGGTGTCGGTCATTTTGATGTTGCACTGAATAGTCGTTATATAAGGCACTGCGACTTCGCGCACTAAAAGGCTCAGCGTAGACTCACTATTCTGGAATTATTATGAAGGCCACGCCAATCTGAAGGCATGTTTGATACCTTAGGCTGATGACGTTTATATGATCATGTTCCCATAGTTAGTGCGATGTCATTAAAATCAATATTATGACCGCGAATGCACTGAGACCGGGGTTGATATCCTTACTTCGACTAAGATGTGTACTACAAATGTACTCTAACCAAAGGCGAAACTCGAGTTCGGTGATTCCTTCTGAAGTGTGTGGACCGACATCTGTTGTGACCGCAAAAGACGCTTGGTCTGAGAATTTGTTTATTGCGCAAACGCCCGTATGGGTCATGTCAAAAATCAAACCACAAATGCGTACACTCATTTGCAAGTTAGACATGCATTCACATACATCATTGTCATTCGCCTTGGTGAAAATTCTGCCGTAGCGCGTACACACTATTTCAATGGTATCTTCTTGTCCTCTGTCTTCCTGGCGTTCGTAGCTTGCCCTTTTTTTCCTGAATGTCGCCTGTGGGTAACATACTACTTGTGAGTAGCAGACTACTCACAACAAAACTGCCTGTCGTACAACACATCTATCTGCATTGTGGAAGCTGCAAGCAATGACGAATAGTGTACAACTTGTGAACTTACTCCCAGCCTTAAAATGTTCAGTGTTAAATACATTTGTGGACATTATTCTGAGGAACAACATACATAACAATCTATTGGAAACACTGTTGTAGTTCAAAGAATATTTAACTGACTTGGCTTCACCGAAATAAGGATTTGCCTGACACACGAAATAGGGTGATGATCCACGCGAAAGTAAACTAATTTTTTCTACACGCCAATGTTCTTAATGCACCGGATTAATACAAGTCCACCTAAGGTCCTCAATATACATGAATGACGTATACAATGATATGAGGCCGATATCATATAATCTTTGGTATTGCTCAATCACAAATCAACATTCGTTTTGTTCATGGGTGGAATTTTCCCAAAAGTACTCTGTGCACATATACATTTCAGTTATCAGATCCATAGTTTAGAGGGTTATTTCGGAATTAATCGTACAATTCAAAAGCAGATTGGTTTAACCGACATACCAATAGAGTTGAGCGTTACCAGTGAACCCTACAATCTCCGTTAAATAACATCGCTGCCACTATCAAAGTACAAACGGAAAAGACAATTCAAATTGAGGAAAGAACCTGTCAAGGTGTGTTGATTCGCCAGCAAGCACAGAGAAACTCATGATGCTTGATCAGTCCCACCAACCATTGTAGTCGCAACCTGTATAAAGCTATCACGAGATGTATCTTTCCTCTAGCGAATACACTTGGTGACAAGCAATGTGATGTTCCATATTTTTCGTGGAATTTATGAAAAGGTGAGGTTGTGTTTGACAAGCTGTCGCATGTGCATATGATCTTCGCAGCAAACTAAAACTGTCCTAATGTGCCTAACACATAATTGGAAACGTGGCATCATCGACTGGAATTTACAGGATAAATACTACGTCTCCGTTCAAAGCGATCGGGTAATCTGATCATTGCTCACAAGCAAATGTGGCTAAGCGTTCACATATGATAGTACAGTCATCCCTAATATGAGGTCAGTAACACAGCGGTCAATACGAGTTGTTTAATGAAAGCATGGTTGTGGCTCGAGTCCCGGCCATGTTTAAGATGCAGATTAATGACGATTTCTAGCAAGTGCGAGTATTCTTTTTGTAAGCGGCTGATTGGAAAGTCTATGGGAAGACGATAGCTCCAATGAGTTTCGGGTGATGTTTACTTCAAACATACAAACATTCCCTACTATCCTCCAGAAGTTTGAAACGCCTCAAGAGAAGGTACTTACAATAATCGCATAGCAACAAACATGTGAACAACTAAGTGGTGATTATCCACGGCAGATTCAACAGTGAACTGGTTATTCGAGTAGTGTTTTGTCCCGATCAAATAACACTCCAATTGCAACAAACAATATTGGTCAGAACCTACAGTTGCGATTACTGTAAACGATTATTTCACATTGTTGCATGCAACGGTGGTAAATGCAATTCCAACCTATGGCATGGTCTCCAGACGTTGCATTCTTAAATACACTTCATCCGATCCTAATACGATTTGACAGCTATCGCCTGGAACATACAACACTTGGCGCCGCCAAAATAATAGTCAAATACGGTCAGCATTTTGTAAAGTGAATGGAACCAGAGTAAATCGTTTTTAATGTGAAGCGCAATGTTCAAATTTATGTATAACGAATAATAAGCAGGCACTACATAAGTCGACAACCCTAGTTCTTAGTGGTCGTCAAATATATACTTTGATTCCTCTGATTGAAGGTCCGGATTCAGATCGTAGCCCGCTTATACCTACTTTAGATCTCAGATTCAACACATCAGAGATGAAAGTTATTAACATTATTTTCTACAACTGGAGTCACTCCACAAGTGAATGAATAACGTACTTAAAGTTCTCAACGTATTGAAGCTCTCGTTTAATTTTCGTTTATTTCTCTACTCCCGTACTATGATTATGCAGTCTCTTCTTTCACAGAATGCAATATCTTGATCCCTTCACAGTCAACATATTGTGCTCAAAAACATTTGTTTGGGGGTCAGCTCTAGCTGAAAACCACACGACAAACTGTAGCACTGCGACCAGTGGGACATCCATCGCCTCCCATGGGCGCATTGGCTGTTTAGTCCTTGACTGCTCCATCATCTCCTGTTTGATCACTTGCTTCTGACCCACCGAATTCACCTCCTATCAAGAGACATATTATTCTTGGGCTGCGTAATCATCTTACTCGATACACTAAATTTGGTTATTTGATATCTAGTGTGATTGATGAAAGTACAGATTTCGAACGGGTTGTATGTGTCACTAATTAGCGAAGTCATTCACACAGTCATTACAGGTCAATGTACCGTAACAACTCGACAAATTGCATCCAAAATTATAGCTCTCAAACAAACACCACGTTAGAATGGGAATTTGGAGTCACACAGAAGAGTAATCGAGCCCGGCTAATAAAAATTTATTAGGTTTCACTTTTCAGCTGAAAAATTTGCCCATTAATATTTACGCTTTTTTAGGTTTCATCGGATTGGCACCGTTCGCTGTGGAAATCAGTGTAACTATAAATCGTAGTTTTATGAGATAACCATAGCGAAGCAGATCATCCGAGTCCACACAGTGGTTTCCGAAAACATTTAACCGCTCATTTCAATTTTGAGCACGTTCGTATACCTGGTTTAAATGAGGCATTGAGCCATTAAAACCGACAGATATCACAGAATCGTGACTTATTATGAACAATGTGAAATTATCCAGTTATTTTATCACACGTCAGCAGCTTGGCTTTAAGCCAAGATTGTGCGACTTGGTATATAATTACTGTTTTGTCAGTCATGTAACATACTTATAATCATGGTTTCACATCGTTGGTATCCCCTCCAGCGGGATTAGTATGAAGTCTCTATTGTTGTAGAATGAGGCGCCATGTTGCCTACAGCGCTTTTCCAAACCGACTGGCCGTAACATTCAAGATAAGAAGTGCACCTCACTTTCGCGGTGCGAGTGACGTCTCCTTGTGAGGTAAAAGACACTGAACATACAACCGTAGCTGAATGACCTACCAAAAGCGAGGGCACTTTGAACAGCCGAATAAACGAATGATCAATGACGTTCATGATCAGCAGACCATCGATCAGTAACAGTGACATGTGATGCGGAATCAGAACAATGGTCCAAATATCTGGAATCATTGCCAATAGAAGAATAAACACGTTGTAAAGAGTGCATGTTAGAGTGTGGTGATCAAATTTAATTACCACTCATGAGGACAAGGATCCTACTCATTCGAAACAGAACGAAAAGGTTCCAGGAAGAAAACCGCTAGCGTATAACCACGAACAGAATAGATGGCTTGTCGAACAGTCTCGCAGTCCTGAAAATCGCATTGTGTATTGGTCACTGAGACAATTATTCACTTTCCCAGAACAACGCTGTCATGGTATCGTTGGGTAATAACGAACTTCAGCAAAATGTGTATGCGCAGAATTGAGTCACGCATAAAACGGGCTACTCGGTTGTCAGTATGCACGTTTTCGCAATTGACCATCGGTCACGGCTAAAGTGAACATGCTTGGTGAAGTCGTTCGGGTACGGAGATCCGTTCACTTTATGACATCCTGCTGGAAGGCTTTGGGTCGGGACAGTAACGTCATACATCCATTGAACGCTGTTCAAGACAACGGAGGTTCCATACGTGTGAAACGCAGCCTAGACAAATGGATGGAGTGAACTGGTCATGTTAAAGATTGTCACCGAAGAACAGGGTTGTAATACCGGGGAATCTTAGTTGTCGTCCTGGTCACTGACTCTTCCAGGATGACAGTGCCCAACCCACCTCATGTGGTTGATGGGACAATTGAAAAGTATACGTCCAGTTTGCTCTTTTCCTTGGTTAGCGTCTTTAAAGACGTCTGACTACCTTGGTCGTAAGCAGAAAGGTTGAGAGCACACAATTAGTTTTAAAAGACTCAAATTCGTTCATAAGCAGCCAGTAACAGTGTACCCATCATTTAATCAAATAAATTAATCGAAGGTACCAACAGATGGTAAATCAACCAAAGTATGCGGTGGCAACACGTAACATGAAGACGAATATTCATTTTTCCTAATAAAACAGACAGGTAATTCGATATTTGACACGTATGTATAAAACGATCCATCTGGTGTTTGAATTTATTCCACTTTGTATACTAACTGTAATATCACTAACACACAAATGAACATGTTATCTGAAAACTGGCTTTTGGTGCAATTGAATTGAATTCATAAGTCGTAAAACGACTAAAAGGCCCAAACTAAAGACGGACATGTACACTACCGATATTTTCTTAATGAATAAAAAATGTCGATCTATCACAATAATCTGAGATAAACCCTATGTAGTGATGATAAATAAAAAATCCCTATTGCTATCCGTAAGTGCTCTATGGTTACTTAAAGTGGTCTGTATGTTGTATATTTGCTCTAAACTGGGCATCCTCGGCAACATATCCTGCATCTTTTATGGGTAGTAGGATAAGCAACCGTAAATTTTGTGAAGTGTAAAAAGTTTCATGCTATATACATACGTTTACAAGTGGTCGAAGTGATCAAATTGTTTAATAAAACGTCATGTTGACTATTTTGTTGTTGCTCCAATGTTGCAGCGATCCATTGGGCGTTGGCAGCTATCCTGTCTTTCATACAAACTGTGGTGTTCAAAATCATTAGACCATACCTTTCTGTCTGCTGTTGCACCGTTCACAGAAGCTGGTTTGGACCACCTGCGGCCAAATCGAAGCCGGTGAATGTCACCAATCGATCATATAGATACGGCTTAGTAAACGCGTCCAACATGTCTGGCGGCGCACTTGGCACCCTGGGCACTCAAGTAAGTCTCAAAATGAATTGATCATTTGCGTGAACCGGTTGTCCTTTGTCTGTCTGAGTGATCTGCTAAGTAAACATTATCATAAACAAGCACAAGTTTAAAGATGTGAAAGTACCACGTGACATACGAACGGTGCCATTCAAGTGACTTGAGGTCTTTCCGCGATATATATATATATATATATATATATATATATATATAACTACTGCGGCAACTTCATGGAACACACTAGTGCTATAAAAGACTTCCGGTGCTGTTACAAGCACTTTGCAAGGGACGTGCATATCGGGAGTGTGGGTAATTCTTTCCAACAACAAACACTTTCAGAAGTTTGGTTGCATGGCACTAAAGTTATGACGCAAGACAAATAGGCTTCTAATTGGTCGGGAACATAAAGGACCAGCTGATCGTCAACAATCTACTGGTTCCTTGGCACAGGGATTGAGTGAGTGATGGAAGACACTAGAAAGAGAGATCTGCCCAGCTGTATACATTTCAATTACAACAGCAGACAGAGCCACGGAATCTAGGAGATGATGAGACAGCTAAGCATAGTCAGGTGTCCTATACAGAAATCAGTTTTTGACAGAGGAAATGAGCCGCAATTCTGGAAGTCCACTGAATGGTCCCTCATTTGCGGTGTTTTTTAGATGAAACTTTCTTCCCTAACGAATGTACAAATCTACGTAAATAAATAACGCAAAGTAGAGCGGGAAGCCGGATAGACTGCTGCCAGTTATCGACAATGTTTGCCTAAATCCAGACTCAGTCCTTCGCAGGTATGTTCACAGTGTATTACCTAATCAAGAATTTTCGAATGTTGCAAAACAGTCAGCATCACACGGACGTCAAATGGCGCACTCAAACTTCAACCGACTGCAAGCACTTATCCTTAACATATATATATATATATATAACATATATATGTGGTAAAACAACTAAAATGATCAACATCGGTCCGCAGTTGACGCATTAGTCTCTCTTGTCTAGTCAACTTCTTCGCCCCCGGATGGGAAACGTGTGGTAGTCCGTTTCCGAATCTTTGAGTAAAGCAACGCTATCAAACGCATAAATGGGGGAAAAGCCGTCTGTTTTTCTTCAGCCACCTGTCATAATATACGCCTAAATCACCGAGTTTCACTCACACTCGTCGCGAATCTAGGCATACCTCAAGGGAAAATTCCCTCCCTGTTTTTTATATGAACTTGATATCTATTCCAGAGGACTCGTTTCTGCTGTAGTATACAGACGATACCGTTTACGGCATTCATCAATCGAAGATGTCCTCCTTAGAACTGGCTAATTGGTCTGACGCACATTCCTTGCCGCTAAACATGTTCAAAATGCCAACCACTCACCTCCCCCTCCTAAGTAAACAATCTGCCAGGAGCTTTTGAGATCTTCCAATTTACAAATTGAAAGCAAGGTGCTTCTTGCGTTCCAATGTGTTACACATTCAAGTGTCATGTTGAGCCACAGTTCATACTAGTCTCATTAAACGTTTTGAGACGCGTAAGTCGTCTGCCTCCAATATTTTGTCTGATTCTGAATAACCTCTTCAGTCTGATTTTTAAAGGTGTATTTTCACATCCTCAACTAGGTCCCGGTTCAAATCTATTTATACTGGTACACCTGAACACGATTCTTCTGCAGTTACTTAGCACGCACATGTTTGTGAAAGTATCCACCAAATAATTGAAGTGGTATTTCTTCTGAAATACTGTCTGCTTAAGACTTAGTTGCGAAAACACTGAACAGTCACTCCCGAAGTGCATAAAACAGTTGTTCGACCTGACCCGAAGATGGTTCTCTGATGTTACCACACAGAACAAACAGCAATTTAGAAACCCACAACTTCATATTAATGCAGAGGTTGCATGCACATTTGCGTGGCACATAAACAAAGTCCATACGGACCGTGACATTCAAATATCGTCTGGTTAGCTCGGTCGCACAGACATCACATCCAACCACAATATGTCAATCCATGAAACACTGTGAATTCATTGGATTCGATCAACCGCCTTGAAACAATTATGTTAAGGACAGGCTGTCCTGTGTAGATTAAAATCGATTTACTAATGATGGAGTTAAGTGTGGATGATAAACCATGCATTGGTATACACTAGTTCTAAGGTGAAAACCGAAGGCTGGTTTCTGTTGAGGCCGCGAAAGGTTATTGGAGGATGTCTATCAACCTTTTTTAAAACCATAGCTCAAGAAAATGTTTCTTCCGAGACTAACAGCAAGTAACGGTTATAGCCCTGTACGAAGAAATAACATTAAAAATAATCTTCGATTTCAATTTTTACAGCCATATTCCGGGAAAGACATCCGAAGCGTCTGAAAGTTATCCTCACGTCTACATTGTGGCGGTACAGCGAAATAACAGTACGGATGAGTAGTAAAAACATGTAACTCCGTTACTGCACCACATTAGGACACTGACTGTGCGATCAACCCGAGTATAACTGTGAATAGACTTCGTCTGTCAGGAGCGTACCACTAACGAAGGGACCAAGATGACAAAAGCCTCTAACGCTGTGATTCGTCCGAGTTTAGCCGTCAATTCTGAGCAAGCTCAGCCAAGCTAAGCTACAAGATTGATCTATTTCCGCAGACTCAGATAGAACGCAAGCGGATTAGACCTTCGGTTAGGCCGGCGGCGTGTTGCAAAGAGATCGTACAATCGAGCAGCTAAGTCAATAACTAATCACCACAAGAAAAATAACAAAACGACGCTGCCAACCATAACTTCCAATAAACAGAACCAGTGATGAGCACTGAGAAGAAAAGAATGAGATTTCTTTTTTGAATAATAATAAGCCATACAAGCATGTGAAAAAACATCTTTTCTGGTTTGTATGTCAGTTTTATAGGCAATCAGAATAGCAAACATTTGACCGCAGAAAACCCTCAAAAAACTGTGAAATGCAGCCAGTTCAACTTAAGAGATGTCACTCAGGTTCGGTTCGACTAGTGATCTGATCCTTTTTGATTGTGGCTGTGCCAAAAGAGATTTCAGTTGGGCTGCAGGTTCGATTTTGTCCTCATGTCTGGCGGTCCATCGTTCGATTCGCAACCGGTCAGACTGGCCGATTCGGAACAAAGCCATTTCTAAATTGTCCAGCCTGTCGTACGAATTAAGAAGGTATGTGAATTCAGTAGCGCAGAAAGCAAAGACAAATTACGAGAGGAAAAACAATGAAAATTTTAGATTATAAGGGCTCAAAATTCGACAACAAGGAGTATATAATAGATAAATAATCTTGCTTGAGATCCAATGTTAAAACCTCTTTTAAGTAAACAAACCCAGACAACCACTTGAACGTTGCACACAACCAGGTCGATCTTATACAAAATAGCGCCCGAAATTCCTGGGTTTTCTACTCCAGAACCCTCCTCAAGAATGAAAATTACAATCTAATCAAGAGAGCAATAGAGACCAATCACAGAAGAGAGAAATCTAAAACATAATCAAGATGAAAATGTGTACCACGACTATATTAATAACAAACGTATATACACAAGTAGATTGCACGATTCGAGTGCAGTTCGGAAACGTAGAGCAAGCACTGATTACAAAATAAGATACTGGACAAAAGGGAGCAAACGAACAATGTTTACATGAGCGTATTCGCTGAACGTAGTAGTGTAATAGGCCCAGGCGCTTCAAACGAGTGGAAGAAATAATAGTAAAACAGACAAAAAATTAGAAAGAACACAAGTTCCGGAAACAGAAGTGTCACTGATTTTGATCCCGCGACTTTGCCGAAAGCTTATCAAATCATGAGTGGGCAATTTCCCTAGGACCCAAGCCAGGAAGCCAGTAACGCACTACAAATTCAGGTCTTGATGTCAGAGCTTTATCTTCGTAACCCAAAGTATACACTAATCACCTGGATGTTTTTTACAGATCGTGTGAAAGGCACACAGTGCGGCAAGTGATAAGATAGCATCCGCAAAACGTATCCGGGCCACTGAAGCCTGTGAAAAAAGACTGACACCCATCGAAATGCTAGGTTTGCCTGTTCCTAAAACACTCCGGCGAACCATATGATTGTCTATGCGGTGCTCCCATCACATATATGCAACGTTACAATGAGACAAGTAGATGAAAACAGTCTTTGGACATCATCTGCAAAAAACTTCACGGTCACACAGAATGACTGTCCGTACTGAAGTGATTTACACACTGTCCCTTAAAGAAAGGCCGTCATTCGGAGAACACAGATAGCGGAAGTTTACAGGTGCCACTCCAGCTCTGGATAGCCGACTGCCAACCTTACCAGACAATCCACCAGAAACGATATAGCTACTCAAGTAAGCAATCATCTTGAACTCACCCGTATCATATGCGATGGTGAGCGCGGGCACAATCCCTACACAGTCTTGGAGTGGAGCCTTGTGCATTGTTGAGGTAAAGTGTACACCGAAGAGACGAAATGATAGAGTTAGTCTACCTAAGACACCTTGTGCTACTTATCTGGCACTACAGACCAAGGCGATATCGCCAGTAAACTTTAGGTCTCGAAAATGATCTGAAGGACACAGTTTCACACTTGTGTTAGCAGTTAAGCAGAGAGCTTTCCGGGATGTCAACAATAACAAAGTTGAAGAGAAATTTCATGGTACATGCGAAGCACGCAGCTTTATGCATTACTTCTTTACGTATATAATAGTGGCTAATGAAAACGAAAACAATAACAACATCCCTATCAGACATTTTTCAATATCTCTAACAGTACTCAAATTCAATTCGATCCCAGCCGAAAATAGACAAGAGAAGCTGAACCGGATACCGCTGCGTCGGACTAAACTGTGCACCGTCTCAATTTTTCCAGTCACATCGTAAAACACGACCGAACCATTTTTGATCGAAAAGGCGAAGTTAATTCGAGTGAAGAGAGACTGTCTGTTCCAACAGGATTCATGAGCTAAGATCACTTCACAACTGAAACTTATCGTAATACCGTTTAAAATCACGCTTGCAAAGGCGAAAGAAAGAACCACACAAATTTACTCGCTTTACATCAGTATATATAGGTAACTGTTTGTGTGATTCCACTAATATCAGTAACTGATGGGTTTTGCTGAAACACATCAAATTTTGGTCTTAGAAAGTTAAGTGGAACTAAAAAAAAAGATAACCGGGATAAATATAAGTAGAAACCGCTTAAGATTTAGCAAAGTCTTTCGACTGGACTTTTCGGCAATGAGCCTAACAAATTGTCATATGGCGTTCGTTTTTTACTATGCACTTCCATCTAGTGAATTTGAAAATGTTTGACGATTGAGTCTAGCGCGCCATACGGCTTCTAACGGTTTCTATTGGTCGAAAATGCAAGCAGATTAGTATTAGACTAAGTGTTATTTCGGTCCTTGGTAAATCCTTCAATTTCCACTTCTGTTAATTTCTTTTACATCTCACTATTTTTTAACCGATGCACTCTTCCCTACTTCTTATTTCCATGGGTCTTGCTTTT
Organism: Paragonimus skrjabini miyazakii; assembly: GCA_014338405.1. Lineage (NCBI taxonomy): Eukaryota > Metazoa > Platyhelminthes > Trematoda > Plagiorchiida > Troglotrematidae > Paragonimus > Paragonimus skrjabini miyazakii. The sequence goes on from JTDE01000612.1 coordinate 124,026, forward strand.
GGCATTGGATGCACATGACAGCCGTTCTCTGGCGTAATCACTAACACCACGTGCTCTGCGACAGATGAAGTCTATTCTTTGTGAACATTAAAACCATGATCAGCATCGATTCGTCCGTGAGAGAGTAGTGTTTGTTGAATTCGGTGAATCCAAACACGTGTCGGTGGGACAGTTGACCAATTCTATGAGTATCACTCGTGGTCTAACTTTCTGGAATAAGTAGTCCCACTGAAAAACTAAGACATTTGCCTTACATCCTTCCGCATTTCACGGAACTTCACGAACCTGAGAAGTGATTTTCAGTTTTTTGGAGCTTTCTAGTATCTTGAAAGTTATGCTCCACCTTTCACAACCACCCCACCCCACCCCCAAACTCGTCACCGGACTTTAATAGTGACCAAACGATGCATCAAATAAACATCTATATCGTCAGTACAGCGCATCAAAATAAATCTCTTTATCAGTCAAACTCCATACCCGACAGGTAGACTACACACATATAATCCGAAAATTAGACATTGAAACGAAGCGATTAATCGCAGAACCCAAAGGTGCTCATAAAGCGGTCAATTTAACCTATAAAATAGAAAACAATAGGCGTCTTGTTTTCCGAAACACTCTAATTACAAGAAAAACAATGTCAACAATAGTAACACAGGATGCACCAAACAGGAGACAGGGGAGAAAAAGCTATTTACGCACTTACTCTTCGAAAGAATTATCCTAGTTGAATTTCTTGCCCAAAGATCAAACACAATATCAGAGAAAGCATTTGCTTGTAACCTGATCCGATGTCATCTTACAAAGTCGATATATGACAGTCTCGTGCTTTAGAGATTAGTTGCCTCGTTCCGTCACTGTTAGATGTCTATATCACTTCAATTTCTCTTTTGGAGGCAGTTACAAAGTTAATAAAACAAAACAGCTAACAGAAGCAAGAAGCATTCCGTAACTTGGTTTGCCATGGGCTTGATCAGGTGTGAGCCACGAGGTTGCGATCAACCAATTGTTCAAAGTGTTCTACAGCAGACCAGATACGTTTTGAAGGATTATGCGTCTATATATACCGTGCATAACATAGACTACCGCCATTTATATACTACAACTGGAATTATGTGCAGGCGACCCAATTCTTCTGACCTGCTTGTAATCGTTTGAACCATAGTCCGAAATATACAAAACCCGCATCCAAGTACCCTGGTCTGAACCCCAGCCAACCTCCGCTCTCTGTATGTGACCCGTATCCATTCCATAAGCACCTGTTAGGTACCCCATATGCCTTGTGTGATTTAATCTCTGACTCTCAATTATCATCCAGTTTGATGTTCATCTTTAATCAAAACAAAACTTCGCATGCAAATACCATTCATTCGGTAAATGTTTACTTTATAACTGTGAACTTTGAAAAAAGAATTTACTGAAAGAGTATCTTTGCTGGGAACCACTGTTCTGATGACATCGGAATAAGTGATCGACTGAAAATATACCACGATCAAACCAGCCTACACCAAAATCGATAAATCCGACTTAAAAAATCGTTATAGTCCGTTTTCACTGCGGAGCATTGTCTGTTCCATCGATACAGTCGGTATACTCAAAGTTATCCAATTTATCATAGTTTCACCATAAACCGAGCTTGTAAGCAAGTTCGGCCATTGCATAACTTGACAAATGACACTAATGTCCAAGGATTGTGCACTACTTGTAGTGGACATGCTATCAGGATGAGAGAGAGTACTATATTAACCCATCCCACTGGTTGCATTTTGGAAGTGACATGAATGTAAGCGTAACACAAAAATGTGAAATTGCCATCAGGAAATTCAGATTGTGAAGCGCAGGAAATTTCCAAAAGAAAGATTTGCCTACTTAATATAAATAAGTAGTTAACCGCTACCACAACTCAAGCGATGTTACCACCTAGAGGGCAAGGGTAAAGGTGGCGAGATCTATTGGAAATGGTAACCATAGGAACAAAATGTGTATTTACACATTCAGAGACAGTACTGCACAACGTGATCTGAAAATCACTGCACATCGAATGAATGCACGCAGTTAGACACTCACTTGGAGGTAGAAAATAATGTGTCCTGTCGACTTGCATTTAATGCTGCATTCATCACGTACCTCATACGGATCTGTAGAAATAATACGTTGAACAGAATGTCTGATATTCCATGAAACATAATGGTAGAAGTTAAAGGATCGTTCGTTAAAATAACATGTGGCTACGTAATTCAAAGCATTAAGTGCTCGCGTACGACCCTAAGATGGCAGAAAATTGTAGACACCTGCCGAGTCACAATGGAAAACTCCAACAAATAAAATTGGGCAAGGTAGACAAGAAAAGTACCTGAAAAACACGGGCTGCTGTATCAGCGATCTGACCCACTTTACTTATTTCCAGATTCAGTAAAGTGCATAACAGCATATAGTAATACGGTGCCTTTCTTCTCAAATCAACGACACACGGGTCCGCATCGAATACTTCGGCAAACGCATCCTAAATATTACAGTGGATTAACGTATTTACAAACACGACTTGTTACTTTGTAGATCAGTGGTACATCCACAGCGAGTAGCTGACGACGGCCGCTACCAAGTGCGACCGCAAGCCAGACAGGCAACTCTAATTTAGAGCCCGCAGGGACATCGAGTTGGACGCGATTTTCAATGTCTTCGGAATCTGCCGCCTCGTGCGTTTGGTTGGCAGAACCGGTGGTGGTATCTGACAAAAGCAGCGGCGCTAGGCCAGGCAACGTCACACGAAGTCGACATGATGTTCGTTCGCTGGATGCGACGATATCGTCAAGATTCAAGTAAGCCCCAGCATGTGTAAGTGACAGAGTATAATCAAAGTCGATAAAGGAAGGTTGCCTGAAAAGAGGACAATAAAATAAGGTGGAAAAAACAATATTGATCATTACTACAGCCAGAAAACCCCCCCAGAATGACATACACTAATGGAACCGTCGATAAGGAAACAAGAAGCATAGACCACTGTAGATGAATTATTAACGAACTATGAAACATAATGTTGGGGAAAGTCTGTTTTCCCCAAAAATGATTTATTTTTCGAGATATTATCGTTTAATATCTTGTGATTTTGAATCTTACTTTTTCGCGCCACAACGTGCCAAAACTCAATTTTGGCGCACGTTTCCCCGGCGTCTGTGATTGGCCCATCCCACTTTTAATGCACCAATTTAAGTGGGATTCTTCAAGGCCATCAAAAGACTATATATATGCAGACGCTCGTCTGCATTGTGACCTTTGGTTTGAGAGCAAATACATTCTCAGCTAAGGTCACGGTCTTCTGTGTTATTCTGGGGTTTCCGGGTATTGCTAAGCTCTGTGCTACGTTCCGTGATTTGTATTGTCGTGCGCTAGACCTTTTCTAACTATCGTTGACCACAAGGGTCATAACACAAATTGTAATGTCAGCCAGTGATTTCTTCATCAGCACTAATGAAGTCAACGCACTGTCCGCACAACTCTGGGTTGTCGAAGTTGTTCTTAAAACGCACCACATTCGTTCGCTTCAGGAGCTTCTCAAAATAGCAGTTTCAAGACTGGCATGCCCAACTAAGTTGAATATCAAATAACAATAGTTTGCAGCAGGGAGTCTCGACATGGTCGCGTGTCGCGGAGTTACAAGTGGCTATTCATCAGCATACTGCACAGCAAATCCGTACTAACAAAACTTTGTATGAAACGACCCAAAAAGTTATCGAAAACGAGTGCTTGTGGGATACCAAACGATGGCATTTCAATATCTAGGTCTGCGTGATTTGATGTAGTCAACATCAACTCGACAATAGTGAATACAGGATATTGACGCATTAGCTAATTCTTACTAGTAGGTGTATTGAAGCAGTCATTAACCGTGCGTATTATGTAGATAACGAGGACTGTCATGATTACGGTCTGGTTTTCATGGGTACAAACAAATCAGGTAGACAGGCGAAAAGCAGTCAGAATCTTAAACATCCCGCATTTCGATCGTAACTGTAGGTGTGGCATACTATACGGTCCAGAAGTTTCAAGTATCACTCAGTGTTACTTCAAAAATAGTTACTGCTCGGATCAGTAGTGAGAACCACATATGAACGTCACATTTATAGTCCCCGATTTAGATTAGTCTTTCATCGATTCTTGACCCACTGGTTTCGAGTGAGGACTTTCGAAAAACCACATCCTGTAGACTATAAGGCCAGACAGTTGTCTGTGGGGTTTCTGATCACAGTGAGGCTTGTAGTCAAGCTGGAATGGATATTGTATCGAGTTTCAAGGTGGAGCAACGTCTGTACGACTGAATTCCAACGAAGACGCTAGTGTCTTATCGAACGTAGTACCTCAGTTGAAGTCTGTCCATACAATGCAGATAGGAATGTGTATTCACTGGATCGACATACATGCGAGGCCAATAGCTCGGGTGCAATCAAGAATGCGCCCTGTGATGCAATTATCCATCCCGAAGTAGGCCAAACACTCAAAAATGGCTGTACTTGCAGGCCATAAAAATGTCCCACTTGATAACCTTGCAACAAGACAGAAGTGGCTGAAGGGTGTTTGGTGCCAGTGCATAACGTACCCACAAAGATGAGACCACCACAGATATGCGTGCCTTATGACCCCTACACCATGCACAAAAACAGGAGGCGAAATTAGGTAGTAGAGAACATTCTTGGCAACTAAGCCAGGGAGGCCAATGAATCGGATTGCAATGACGTCAACCTGGTGTGGAGTGGGACGCATTTCTAAATAACCGCCTATAATCAAATCAGTCGAGGTTGGCATAATAATAATAAACGGAGAACACATAGTCAATAAAAAAAGAAACAGAATCTCAATAGGAGCTTTGTTATGAGCCACTTCCAACAGCGTGTTCAACCATAGATGAGCATTATCCTATGGACCCCACCCAAAAGGCTGTAACACTATGAAACCTAGCCTTCGCCATTCACATCTGGCTACCGTTTACATCTTAGAATAATCGGGGTTTCCTGCGTACGTTCACGAAGAATTTACCTCTTGCATGCAGCAGGGTTAACCCACTAAGGTAGTGAAAAGACTACATCGGTGGATGTACCGTAGTACTACCGTACGACGTAGAACAGGGAAGAAAGTTGAAAGATAGGTAGTGTGTACGAGGTCGAAGGGTATGGCTGGATCAATCAGGATGCAGAAAAATAATGAACAGATAACCAACAACAAAAAGCATAACGGCAGTAGCTTTCGGTTCTCTGAAGGATAAGGTTTGATCCCGGTGACCTGATAGCAGCGACGGAGCCATCATCTAAGTAATGCGGAGAGAGCAAGTCACGAGAAGTGATATATTGGCCACAGTAAAACGCACGCGCACAAATAAGCTCGGTCTAGCAAGAGGGATATAACTATCACCATACTGCTGCCTCAGAATTGGGGCATATAACTCGAGACGCATATTCCGGAACGCTCGAGATGCGCTATCAATTGATCAACTGATCAGGTTGCACAGCCTGCGATAGTTGGATCACGTACTCCGTGTGCCAGCTGTCCGTTTACCGTACCGAACATTATATACTGAGACCACCAACAGTTGGGTGGAACCACGTGGTGGTCATGAAATATGGAGACCTTGACTGCTCCATTGAGCAGAGTGGGTAGGTGCCGCCTGCCTGACCGGGATCTTCGTGATAACTTAAATCGCTGGTTGGAAACTCTATCCCACATGACAATGTTCTGTGGTTACTGGCGTACCTGCATCCATACCACTTCTAGTTCTTCTGCCTTTTAGTAACGTTTTCTTCTAGGATATTCCACGTTACTGCCGAGGTGAGCGGCGGTCCCAGCCAAAGTACATTTAGTCAGATTCTTGGTTGCTATGATGACGATAAGGTCTACCTCGCATGTGGTCTCCTTTGTGTTTCTGGAACCCATCGTACTGCGAGACCCATGAACATCTTAGATGCGGTTGATGGTTCCGTGATTGTCACATGATGTTCTAGCACCTTTTTGAAGACAGAAATGGCTCCAATTACGAAGTGCTTGCTCAGTTTCCTATATGGAACGAGGGAGTAGTCAATTCAAACAACAATCTCTCAGCACCATTTTTTAAAACAGCTAGGAGAGGGAGGCTCGGATTCTAAGCTTCACTATGTTTCAATAATTTAAGCTTCAGAGCCACTTCAGTTTTCGATGGGAGACCATCGAAAACGACACAACTAAGTATACTAGCTCCATCGTTTACAGCCAAGTTAGCTGGATAAGGTCAGCTGAACTGTCCTTCAAAGCGCACAGCCCGTCGATCAAATCAGGTTGTATATTTATAAGTCACCATTTTAACACACCGTCTCACTGACACCTTGTTAACGGCTACTGAAACCAAGAATTACAGAAGATGGCATCAAACTATTCTCGGGTAAAAATATCTTTTCCATCTCTCTTTCCCGCTCGGTCAAGTAAACTACGCGGTTCTTGCGCAAACACATCATAAGCTTGTGCTTTTGTTTGCAGTGGGCCTTGTCGCATGCGGAGTCAGGGGGGATTGGTTGACGTTTATCTATAAGCTCTGACGATACGACACAAATCCTTCTCTTCTGTATCTACAGTGCAACTGGCGGACAGGCCTCTTTTCAAGAGGTTCTCATAACTACTGAGATTTCCTTCACGTGTTCGGTTGAACTAAGCCGAACTAATGATGAGCTGACATTGCCAATGTATGAAGGAGGTCTTGTCATATACACGCAGAATCACATATTATTAGGATGATGGTGGCGTGTTCTAAATCTTGAGATCGGAAACCAGGGAGTAGTGCAGAATGAGCGAATTCGTTTGATCTCCGTGACCAAATAACCACTTCCTCAACTTGTATGCAGTAAGCGTACGGTTAATCAGTGACAGACAAATTTGGTCAACTGCGTAAGATGAGATAAGACGCACTTTTGAGACTCTGTGAGTGTATCCGTACAAATGATTCAAGGTACTCAGCTGTGAATGAAGTTATTAACAATGCAGACGGCACACTTATCAGTAAGTAGCCAAAGTGGCAACAGTGAAGGGCGAAAAACGTTGAGGGACAGCATGGGTGGATTCTTACTTCTGTCATGCAATTACCACTTATCTGTAATGTTGTGCCACTGTCAGTAAGTATGAAAACATTCAAACAACCTAAGGTTCAGAATTACACGTACAGGCTCACACGCAATGGAGCTACTGGTTCAGATGACAATGTACCAGCGTTTTTCAAATATGAAGATGGAGCAATGGCAGAAGCTCTGATTCAGTGGTTCCGAATAGCGTAAACAACTGAGAACCACTCTCTTGGCCGAGGCCAAGCCATACTAGTTTTCAAACAGAGAACCAAGAGATTCCAGTTCGCAGGGGACTTAGGCAGATCAGTCGTAAAGTTCCGGCATCCAACATATTTCGTTGACCCACTATAATCCGAGTAGCAGCATTATCAGCAACAGCAAAAAATCAGTGGTTTCTCCTTATGCTTCACTGCATACGTCAGGGAGGAGCAAACGAGTATCTGTTCAAGACGGTTGTTCACAGATCAGCATATATATATATATATATATATATATATATATATATACCACCGGCTAACAATCGTTGTATTCCAAAGGTGCTCTTGAATCGGTTGACCGATGCCTTTTCGGTGGTGGACTACGTGGAGCAATTAGGTTAACAACTCAGCACTCTGTCATGAGACGCCAGCTTAAGTCTGTCTACAGGGAACTGTCACATAAACTCCACCCCAAAAGTGATGTTCAAGGTTGCCCGCCCTCGCTATTCTAATTTAATACCGTTATAGCGGGAAATCAAAATCAGCACGACGTACGCCACTTTGTTTCGGTTTTACCTGCTGTTTGTACATTTCTTACAGAGCATACTGTGAACGTAGTGCCAATTGGAAGACTCCCGTAAAACCGACTAATCAGTATGTATCCGTTCATTCCCTAATCTGTAAGTTAAGTGTCACGTGTTACATAAACATTCCTACCCGAATT
>JTDE01000612.1:141530-154552 GCA_014338405.1 Paragonimus skrjabini miyazakii
CAAGCCACCACTATAAATCTGCGGAAGGTGTTCAGTCGTGAAATCAGTACGTGGAATCCTGGTTTCGGACAACGGCAGTGCATTTACTTCAGCTGAATTTGCAGAATTCTGTCAACAGAATGGAATCCAGCATATACGAACGCCGCCGTACCACCCACAGTCAAACGGTCAGGTCGAACGCTTTGTTGACACGTTTAAACGAGCACTCCTGAAACTTAAGGAGGAGGGGACCACGCCGAAAACAGTCGAGGCGTTTCTGATGACATACAGAGCAACCCCGCATCCCAGCACACCAAACAACAAGTCTCCGGCAAAGACACTGATGCACCGGAAAATCCGCCTACCTGTTGACGTTATACGCCCAGCTCCACGACTACCATCTGTGCGAAACAGGCGCATGGAGCAGCAATTTAACCGTCATCATGGTGCGACCAATCGCACGTTTTCATTAGGTCAGTTCGTACTTGCGAAGGACTATCGTGATCGTGGGGAGAAGTGGACCGCAGGCCGCATACTACGACGGACTGGTCGAGTCACATACGACGTGGAAGTGCAATCTTCCGTATGGGTCCGTCATGCAAATCAGCTGCGTCCGTCTTTCCAGCCGGTGACCGTCCCGTCCAACCGAGTAATTCCACTGGATGTTCTTCTGGATACATTCGACCTATCTCAAGAAGTTTCGGCTGCTGCTCCAAATCCGGAGGCACATGTCCCAAGCACCTGCACACCAAGAAGATGGACGGATCGTCCTCGAAGACAAGTCGTGCACATACAGGTGAATCCTCGACAACGATCCTACGAGCAGTAAACTCAAGAGGGAGGTGTTAGGTGGACAGCCACCAAACAGACAATTGCATTCATTTACCGCACCTTCACAGTGTTTTCTATTTACATTGTAGCTCACCATTGGTGCTTCATTACTGTGGACTAATCATTTAATCGCATCCCTCTGAGCGTTCATCTCCCAACGTGTTTTCTAAGCGATAAACATTCCATCAAGATTTGTTTGTCTTCTCAGTTCGAGTCGCGTGATTGAATACACGATTAGCTGATCTGTTCAGCAACTACAGGCACATAACAAGCTCGTACTTGCCCTATGTAGTTGTAAAAGCCAGATGAAGACTACCGAAGACAACTGTACGTAAAATTGACATTTTATGAATTCTATGGGACTGGAATGGGTGGAAGGTCTATAAATCTCGTTCCCGAATAATGACGACTTCCAACTCATTATCCAGTGATGCTTGAAGACATTGCTTCGTTTCCATTACCTATCGAGAATCATTGTATCACCGAATCAAACTGTCAACACTGCTCGAGGTATGCGCGGATATCTTTTCGGGACGACTTTCTTGGGCTCAATAAAGAGCTTAACATTCAGTCCGACAATAGTACGTCATCATTCGTTTTACATACCCTGTCGCCGACATGGCTTGAATTATCGCCACCTTTCCATACACTTTCAGGAGACTGTGAATTTACTGCAACTAAATCTCGAAGACACGGTTTTGTGGACGAGAAGTTCATAAGCGAGGAAATACCTCGGTTCCTTCGAGATGGGATAATCGAGCCACCGAACTCGCCATAGAACGCTCAAGTTTTGGTTGTCTCCAACGACAAATATATGAAAGACGGATGGCTGTGGGCTATAGACAAACTGCAAATAAATTCATTCTTCTTGAAGTCCACCCCCTTCCCAAAGGTAGATGAAGCGACTGAGAAAGTAGCAAAGTACGATGGTCTAGTACTATAGATGTGAAGAGCTCGTATTATTTGACCCCTATCAAAAGAATGTGGAAAATCCACCACAGCTTCTGAAGCTTGCGGTCGCATTCACCAAATCTGTTCTATACACTTCGATTAAACGAACGGGGTAGTCTGCTCTCAGAGAGCTATGGACCACCTCATCGCTTTGGAAAACTTTGAAGATACTTTCGTTTACACACAGCATGATAACATGTGGTACGAGCCTGACCGAACATGACCGTAATCTCAAACGTTTCCTAAATGTAACTGATAAGTACGGACTCATTTTCAATGAATTCAAAAGTAGTATTATGTCAAAGAAAATACAATTGCTCGGTTTTCAAGTATTGAAGAGTAGTATCCTACCCGACGCCGATCGTCCGAAACCTCTTTATGAGCTGTCTCCCCCGGTAGACATCAGGTCCCAACAAAGAATCCTCGGAATATTTGCGTATTGCTCATCCTGGATTTCCAAATTTTCCGACACAATATTTCTTTCGGTGCATAACAAGACTTTCCGATCCCCGATCTTGTAAGGTAAGTGGTCGAGGGCTTAAAAAAGGAATTCGCTAAGTGGGTTCTAACGAGTGTTAACGCCAGCGTCCCATTGGTGATCGAAACTACTTCTGAAGTCGCAGTCGTTTCTATAATGAACCGGAATGGTCGGCCCGTATCCTTTTCCTCTAGAACGCTGACACCCAGTGAGACATCACGCCACTGTGGAGAAAGTAGCGTGCGCAATCATTGAGGTCATTCGCAAGTGGGGTCATCTACTCGTCAATAATCATTTCAAGTTGGTAGCGTATCAACGATCGATCATCTTCACCTTCAACCTTCGAAACAAATAAAGTGTAAAAGGTGACAGGATTCGGAGATGGAAAATGAAACTGCAAACATGGTTTTGATGTCATTTACAACCCAGAAAGAGACAATTCAACCACAGACGCACTCTCTTGCAGTTGATGTGAAACCCTGCTCGCAACTCACCTAGAAGAAATTCATGAATCTCTTCGATACTTCTCGGGTTTCGATGTCGAGTTGAGTAGGGCTACCCACCCTTTTAAACGTTTGAGCAGTGATTTTAAATGGCCCCTACCATTGACAACCATGGATGAATACCTGCTAACCTTGGTTGATGAACACTTAAGTTTCCACTTTGCTTTCGCCAGTCGAAATCTATGCGCTCAAACAGTGATCCAATGCATGTGCCAACGGTTTGCTATATTTGGTATGTCCGCATACGTCCACTTATATCAATGTTCCGCGGACTACAGTCTTCCCTTCACGAAAAGAGGGTCAAACCAGTAGAATGACTCTGTATAACTCCCCAGGGCAGTGCAAATAAAATGACAGAACACATCACGAGATTTAGAGATGAGAAAAACAAACTAAAGTATAATACCAATAAGCATCTGACTGCCAACAACCGCTATGAAAGAAACCAGCGGTCCGGCTAAATTTAAACGTTTCCATCGTGAACATACATTGGCTTTAGAGACAGCACTCGAACGTGCACAAATACGAGCACTGAAGTCGTGGTGTCTGCAACTGAGATGATTGTTCCGCACTGCCAACCCAAATGAGTGACGCATAGGGTAGGCTTAATTGACCGATCGCAAAGGTAACTACTACAGAGTAACATACTCTATGGTGAATTTGTCGTACATGCCAGTAGTAAATAGCAGACGACTTCCGTTAAATCACCAGCGTAACTTCGACAAGCCTGACTGGAGTAAGTCGGTACCCTCCAGTGCGCGCAAGACTTGTCGTGCTTGGATGTTGTGCGCACGTATCAGTAACGGCCCACGGAAGACCGTTGACAAAGACAAGAAAGGGAATCCATCTACTTACTAAACCATGTGGAATGACAATATGACACCAAAACCTGGATGCTTTGCCGTGCATATACGATCAGAGGGTACTCGGGTTTCCAATGTAATGTCTCCCAGTCAATTCTTAATGTTTGCAACTTATGCAATAATATTCTGTCTGGGGAAATCGCAATTTCCCCGAAAACATCGTGTGACCAGAAAACTAACAGAAGACACTTGTTAATGACCTTCACCTTTGCCATAGTCGTGTGCTTTTCCGGTCTTCACGAACGACCTCAGCCCTCGTAACAACTCTTGTTGTCATCCCCACTACACGCCTAGACTGTACTGTCTAAATGTTTGTCCTGTCCATTCCATTTGATCTTGCTTGTTGCCAGTCGTAAACTTTATAAATAAGAACGGGTTTGTGACTATGTTGTCTTCGGGCTGAACGACATAGAGAAGCTCTGTTTGAAAGTCAATCTTTTGCTTGTGTTCATGCGGTAGCTTGAGGTGGATGGGTTGGTTGGAAAGAGACTAACTGACCGCGTATACTCCATCGTTCACTACCGTTATTCGTCGTGCTATTATCTGCCGTTTCACTGACCGTTATTCCGTTCCGTTTACGCGCTCGTAGGCCGTAGATCCAGTTACAACACATTCACGACCTGTTCGATCGGAAACTCTGAACTCAGGAGACGCTACATCAAGTGTTCAACGACGATATACTATTTTAAACCTTGAGCCATAAGCAATCAGTAGGTACGTTACATAAAAGTGACTAAGATAGGCTGGCAGTTACCTGCTTGTCGAATAATTTCCACGACGGTGTTAGTCATCTAGTCTGCTACCCCGGACAAGTGCTCTGATACCTCAAGGGTATTTTCGCCTGACCACTCAGTAAATACGTAGACTGTAAATACGCCATCCCCTTCTTCACGAAAACAACCACTTACTCATCTGGAGAGCCATAAGACTGCCGCAAAGACAACCGCCCCGAATGTTAGGAGAATATCAATAGGACCTTTAAGATCACCTCTATGCATGGTTACTACCTGGTTGAACATAATACGGACGCATCCAAATTTACAAGCTATCATAGCTTTAGCATAACCCGGTTTTTCGGCTAGATTCTGGCAAAAAAATGGCAACCGAAAAACACGAGACTGCCAGACAGCCCCCAGTCTATGAAGTAAACGAAAGTAGAACAAAAAAAGAAGACAAGGCATGTAAAGTTTACAGCCCCAAGAAGAAACATACAGGTTCCTCCGAAAGACCCTGCAGAGGATCGCTCGCAATCGCGCCATCATTGTCGTCGCACTTATGCAGTGGCTGTCAGCAAGCAGGTTGCTTCGATGGACACTACAAGGGCTCGATCTCGCCAGTTATCCTCGTATTTATTAAGAGTCCTGCTCTCCGTGCGAGCAGGCGTTAGCAGCGACCCTCTGAGAACCTTTCAAGCTCACAGAAGAAAGGAAGTAGTCAAAAATGCCTGTCACATCGTCTGTTCCTGCCACCGAACTTTCAGCCCGTCTTCCCACTTTGGGGTCACCTCAGGATGAGATGGCTCTAAGCTGTGTTAACACCAAATGTCTCAGTTTGATGAACAAGTTATCAGGACTTATGCAGCTGGCATACGATAAACAACTTTACGTTATCGCACTTACCGAAACGTGGACAGTACCCGAAACCAGTAATAGTGCGATCACTACCATACGCTATTCTGCTTCCCGTGGCGATTCTCAAAGAAGGTGCATAGTGGATGTGACTGCTTACTTTCGCCTAAACCTACCTCCATGGAGGTGCACCGTTCCTAGGCAGTGTTAACACTGCACCAGAATTTGAAGAAGAGTAAAAATGTTAATTAACATATTCTCTGGTATGTGCGATATTATCTGGTTACAAACCAAACTTTGCGGCCCAAATTAGTTGTTGCTAGAAGGTATATATCGCTCACTATCCGGCTCTCGTTTAGATAAGAAGTGTATATACACATGTGACAAGGAAAGTAGAAACATTAATCCACCAAGTAACACATACTGAAGTGAACAACCGGATAAAAAATATTTGAATTCACATAAGAATATCAATTAATAACTGATAACATGAAGCAGTCAACTGGGAAACCCACAAACAATGGCAGGGCAGTCAAATTACATTTTTTTAAACTACGGCCTGTGACCGAGCTACATTCACGATGCATTAAAACAAGTTCATTTCAAATTTCAACCCGGGTTTTAGAGAGATTATCCTGAGGTTTTCTTTGTCTTCAACAGAAAGTTATCCATGTATCGTTCCCCCTTCTGCTACAAATAAAGACTTTCTTGCAAAACCCAAAAAGTTACATGCAGTCGTTTCATGCAGCACTGCGCGGGTAATTCGAAAATTGGTTTTTTACTGGCATTGACTACTCGTATTTTTGTCCTGTTGGTGTCTTGTGCTTCAAACATTTACACACGGTTACTGTTATTCGTTAAGTATCAAATTATTTGGGTCACATTACCCATATCTGTTTTACATTGTATTTTTGGTGCTCTGAGCCTCAAAATTTAAGCCATTATCTCCACTGTTCAACTTATCAGTTCAGCCGGTTGTTAGCTGAGTAGATATTTCCTCGGTTTCACTACTTCCCCGCCCTGCGTTTTGTCCCTGTTTCCTACCTCTTTATATAACGCTAATGTAGTGACCGGCATATACCCCCGGTCTGCCTGCTGTACGACGTGTAAAATCCTTCCTAAAATCTTAGCCCACATTGTACGTTGGACCTTAAATATCTTTGCCTGCCGTCCGCTTGACGCATGCGATCGCGTTTGTTTGTTTGCATGCTTGTCAGCCTATGCGCGTCAAGGATGCCACACTCATTCTTCAGGCTTGCTCGCGCGCTCGGCGGTCGGATCCTTAGCCTCCCTAGCTACTTCGCAATTCGGCGTCGTTTAGCGCTGATCTAGACCACGTGTAATTATTGTATAATATATTTTCGGTCTCCATAATTATCGGTATTTTCATTTCGCTTCTGGTATTGCTGAGTATACCTGAGGAAACGTGAATTTAGTGCACATGCCCACTAAACTAACATTGGTCGCTTTTCACAAACTATAACACAATGACACGCACGAGATCCAGCAGCACCGGTAGGTCGAAAGTTTCCAGCGTTTATGGCCGATTCGGCTGCCGCATGACTGCCCGAAACGATACGCAGTGCCTGACGTACCTACACTGGCACCACATTTAGCGCACCGATCTCAAGGAGGATCACTACACTCCGCTGACTTCTTCAAAAAAGCCATTTATCTGTATCAGCTGCCGTTTTGTGAAGGCTACATTTTGTCCATAGCTGTATCCGTCCGGCTGCTCGCCACCCCAGTAAACAAACTCAAGACACGTTTAAGTGTAGTTCCAAGCGGTCTGGAAATGTCATTGCACTGCAAATGGCCACGGTTGAAAGAGCTCTGGTTGAAACACAAAAAGCTTTATCTGACATGAGGCCAGAACTGAATCCACTGAACGAGTACATTGCGCTCGGTCTTACAGGTGTAGCGGCTGCTCGTAAGACAGTGGCTTTGTCCACAGCTCAAATTGAGGAGGCCGCGACAAACTTGAGGAACAGGACACTCTGGGAGAGGAGGCTCGTTTTGCTGGGAAGATTTCCGACCACCTCCTCTCCAAGGGTACAAGCCAGAGCGGTGTTAAAGTTTTCAATCCCTCCAGAATTAACAAACTCAGTTTCTGCCAGCAGACTTCGCTCCAAAGCTACCAAGAAGTCACTCGGACTTATTGTGACGTTACCTGCGGATATTATCCCGTGGGAAGTACTGGAATAAACAGTCCAACTAAAGAAACGTCTTGCTAATCTAAGAAAGGTCTCACTGAGTCGCTCATTGCAAGAGTGGCAGGAGCGCCCTCAGCTTGACAGAACAAGGTCACGCATCAAAGCCGACCCCAAACCCCAAACCAACTTAATAATCCTTATTCCTACTCTCAAGGGGAGACCAGTGCCTCCGCATGGATCAACCCGCTTGCCCACACCTACATCAGAGACGGCTGTCCCCATCCCTCTGGATGGCAAAGCGTCTTTGCAGCTGCACGGACCTGAACCAGTAGCTCCCAACGACGCTACAGACCAACAATCATGCTCCAAACCCCTAACCACCCCATTACCAAGACGTCCTGTTAGAAATTATTTTATACTTCAGATTTACAATCCACTTGGCTTGCTTAGGTCATATCTTGCATTCAGAAAAGTTCATACTTAGCTCATTCCAGCCGCATTTCCCTCTGCCGGATAACGGTCACTTCGTCCTAAGTTCATTTCTAGCCTAAAATCTCACCCAAATTTTCGAGACTGTAAAACCGAAAACCACACTACAGTAATTCAAAAGGCTGAGGCGGTCCAAAAGCCATCGACCTTGACCAAACAAAAACGGGTGAAGCGTCCCACAGGAGTGCTCACATATGCTCAGGCGGTTATGAAACGGCCGCTACTCTCCAACAGGGCGCATAATACTCCGGCGCCTCCTATACACTCCCCCTCGCTAATAGAACTGCCTTCTGAAGCTCTTCTTTTTGTTCTTCTGTCCCTTTTGCACCTAGCCAAATGAGTGGGTAACCCTCAAGTGTGTGCGTACTAACTATCTGAACCCTTTAAGCAAACTACCAGAAATGAGAGTTGGTCTACAACACCTGTCCCCATATTCTTGCTTGAACAGAGATCTGGCTTTCCGCGGATATTAGTGACAATGGACTGCATGCTGCTGGGTACTCGTTGTACCAAACAGACTCTTGCTGCGAACGCATGTGAGGCTGTGCTGTTTTCCTGAATCAGAACTTGCCGGTACCAACTGTCATAGACGAATTTACCTCTCCGGAGAAATGCGACGGGCTCTGGTTTAGGCTCCAACTTCGTAGTCATGATACTCTCCTTTTTGGTGTTTTTTACCGATCGCCGTTGTGCAGTGCATCCGACGACGAGGCCATTCTATCACCCTATACCGCTCGTCGTTTACACAGCGTTTTTCCCTTCTTCTCATTGTGGATGGCTTCAATGCACCCAAATCCACCTATATAGTGTAGTATACCGCAGGTGTGAAGACTCACGTTGTCAATAGTAATTCCTCGTGCAAGGGACGGAATGTCCACGTGCTGAAATGAATGGTACGAAAGTTAGTCACAGACCTGGTGAGTTGGAAGCCGTTTTCACAACCACCCAATTGAGCACACTAGTTCGTGGGAAGCGTTTATTCAGCAACACATGCAGAACAGAAACACGACAACGTGATGGTAAAAAGAGGTATGTACAAATCGACAAAACAAGCGTCTTACAACTAAACATTGTTCTCCTTCGCTGTTGCTTCTTCCGCTTGGTCCAGGTGCGTGGCTGCCGCGAAACCTGGAAGAGAGAGGGGAAAAGGTACAAGCTGTTAGGCGCGTAGTTTGACTGACATTGTTGCTGTTACAATAGCTGGTTCTGCTGGGGGCTCTGGCTGCGGATTTTCAAAATCCTTGGGAATGTTGATCCATGAGAAAGCGTGGACACTACATATCAAACTACCTACACTGCACCGTCCGGGATAGACACACTTATTGCTTGATCTGATTATCATAAATGAGGTTCATCTGGTTGATAAAGTGGTCATCAGACCCCCGCTGGATCATAGTGACCATATGTTTTTAGCTTTCGAGTTCATCTGTTACTGGTTCCAAAATGCCGTAACAAAGACATCATACAGAAATTTCCGGAAGGCTGACTTTGACGCACTAGAGACATTCTTAATTACAGTCACACTTGCGCCCGATTCAGTTAACACAAACTATCTTCCTTTTAAGGCTGTCAGTCATGAAGCTGATGAGGCATTTTCTTCTCGCAGACTATGGAAGTCCCCCTCTTGTTCGCCACGTCTACCGAACATACGTCGTCTTCTTGACTTACGTTCCCGCCTACTCCCTAAGCAAAACCAAACGGGCAAGCCGGAGAATCTAGAAGCCCTTCGCTCCGTAGGAAACAGGTGCAGGCTGGTAATCCATTAACACACCCAACAGGCACAGCCAAAAATCCTACTGGTAGCCCGCGAGGATAAGAATTTTCTTCCCAAGTACTTGCGTCGCCGGGGAAAAACTAAGCCCTCAGCGTTTTATCTAAGGCTTCCCGAAAGATGGACCTCTTCCAAGTCTCAGGAGGTGATGAGGTGTTCATGGAATACTAGTCAACAGCTTACAGTGTGGTTCCGCCAACCTGGAATCCGATCCTCCTGGCAAGAAATTTCCAATATCCACTCCTAACATCTGAATTTTCTGTGCTCGATATTCAAAATCTCTTGATTGAAATCAACCCCTACAATGCATTGGGACCAGACGGGATCTGTCCTCTGATCCTGAAAGAAACGACCCTTTGTTTGGTGGTGCTCCCCCATAGTCCGTTTAAACAGTCGTTTCGGACCAGCAGTCTGCCGGACGCATTGGAAAAGGTCATTGTGGCACCAAAATGTGAGACAAAAGATCGTCACCCCTTGCTAGTTACCGGCCGATCAGCCTGGCCATTATCTCAAGCAGGGTTATGAGCACCTGTTAAAACGCCCCATCATTAAGCGTCTCTCCTCGAATAACCTTTTCCCCAATGCCCAGCATGGCCTTCTGGTCATGCATAACCAGTGTGCCAATTTCTATGGATAGCCTGAAAGACGCCAAAGACAATGGTCATATCACGGATTCCATCTTTTTGGACTTTTCCAAAACCTTTGACCGTGTCCCACACGGTCCACCTGTACATAAACTAGAAGCTTATGGACTCCAAGTAGAGGTTCCGCGCTAGAGTGCATCTTTCTTGGAAGCAGAACTTCCAGAGTACAGACCAGATCGGGCCTTTCTTCTTTGCCGATCTCTATTGGAGTTTCCCAAGGATTCGCACCCGGTCCGATGTTATTTCTTATATACACCGACAACAATTCCGAGCTCATCACTAGCAACGCCCTCCTTTATGCTGATAACTTAAAATTTGGAATGCCGGTGATCCTAGTGCTTTACAGATTGACTTTGATCGTGTTAAGTGCTGGTCAGATAACCAAAGTCTCTCTCTAAATGACAGCAAGTGTGCACATCTGTCACACAGAGAAGACTCCGGGAATTTATTCGTGATACATAGTGCACAAATATCGCGAAAGTTGACCTTAGTGAAGACCTAGGGATTTGACTGTCGACCGGTCTATCCTTTTCCTATCACCAGCAGATGACCGCCAAGAAGGAATTTGGGACTCTGGGAGATAAAAAAAAGCCCTTCTACGCATAGACAGGCATGCCCTCCAATCGCCCTACGGGGTCTACATAAGACTACTGCTTGAGTATGATAATCAAGTTGTATACACCGGCTTGAAGAAAGACATACCATCGAACGTGTCCAGCGAGTAGCCTCCAAAATGGTCACTGGTTTGCGGCATTACTCCTACGAGTCTCGTCGTGAAATTCTTGATCTTTATCCACTTGAGTTTCGAAGGCTCCGGGGCGACCCAATCCTTACGTAACCTTCTTAGCACAGGACTCGTATAGCAATTCTTTGCCCCAATAGTTGATAACCGTCAGAGCTGTCAAAATAAAAAGCTCCATAAGCTTCAAACCCGGACCTACCTTATGCAACAGTTCTTTTCTTACAGGGTTATCAATCACTGGAACGACCTTCCATTGGAGTTTGTTAGGCTAGTCTTTTACTCTGTCTTCGGTATTCTCTGCAACCCCCAAAAACGATGCTACACACTGTTTCAGTGACTGCGTTTTAGGTCAACAGGAAACCGCTGACATCGAAACGGACAAACTGACTGGATCCGAGTGACTTGGGCCTCCAACCTCGGACCCGTGAACCAATCGCTATAATCGCTAAAAATCGTCATCGTGTAAGAGGAGAAGTTGGAAGGGATCTCTTCTGTTACGCAAAGCAGAGTTTCAGAAAGTCATCTAAATACTCGGAATTGTTAAAGTGATCACCGAAGTTAAATCAGTATGTTTATTCAAACTACTCATGACTTCCTATCTTCGACGTTATTATCCTAATTTTTGGAAAACGCGGGCTGCCACACTGATCAGAGCGAGGCGTAGAGATTTTCTAATTTTCGTTTCGCTTTTGTACAAAACTGTTTTTGCATTACCTTTGCAGGTTGTTCAAAGTGATAAAGTTGACCTTACAGTACAATACAAATTTTGTGCTCACCGGTCTGTTCTCCTCTTTGTTGTGCAGTCGCTTGACGATGCTATACGCATTTTCCGCCCAATTTGTTAGCTTTGCCGTACTACGAATATTGTCGCAGCTTTAATCGCGCCTCGGTAGTCCAGGGTAATTCCGTAATACCCTTACTACTGCTATACTGTTGATCTGAAATATCGTGGTGGTCATCTTGAACATTTGTGAATGCCTTCTTTGAGTAAAACTCTGTGGTTACCGTAGCTGGAACCTCGTAACTATTCAGTTGCATTCACTTACCTTGTTGTCACCCATAACCTAGTGAGGCACGCATTTACTTAGGTTTGTTGGTAACTCGTTTTTGGCCATCACAGGCGCAGGAGTTGTCATTCTCGATAAGACTGACTACTTGAGTAAAATGAACTCGTTGCTGGAAGATACAACCGAATTTGTAAGTATAGACAACGAGAGGGATAAAACGATAGCTAAAGAGAAGGCTTCAACAAAATCGTTGCGATGTTTGAAGCAGACAGGACTTATCGATTCAAGTACGCTTTCGATAGTCAGACCAGTGGGCACTGTTATCCCCAGACTTTACGGCTTGCCTAAGATTCGCAAAAGTGGAATACCCTTACGACCGATCTTAGACATGAGTAATTCTCCATATCATGCAACTGCAAAACGGCTAGCTGGGATGTTAGAGCCTGTAAGGAGACAGATAGCGGTCCACAGTTTGAGTGATTCTTTCAAATTCTTTGAAACCCTGAAGAAGCTAAACGTGTCAGGAAAAAGAATATTCTCACTTGGTTTAACATCCCTATTCACTAATGTCCCGCTCGGGGAGACAATTGAGTTTCTAGGCGATTATCTTGAGAACAACTCGATAAACGTGGGATTACCGATAGAAGAATTAAAAAAGTTGTTGTACCGTTGTACCTATAATGTTCAGTTCCAATTTTCTGGTAGACTATATCGGCAAAAGGACGGGATAGCAATGAGGTCACCATCAGGACGATTTCTAGCTGATATTTTTATGGCAAAGGTTGAAAGTGGTGTGCTAGCAACCGCGATTAACTCGTTCACTCTTTACAAACGAAATGTAGATGATATTGTCTACGTAACTGATGAAACAATAAGCTCGTTTTCGGTTATTCATCATCAGGCTAATTACATAACAATTTATATGAAACAGAGTTGTCAAAGCGAAACGGACAAAAACAAGTAGCTAGTTTGGGTGAGGTTAGACACGTCATCGGCACACACGGAAACAACGTTTTGGTACGATTACGTCACCATTATGACGT
>JTDE01000612.1:155404-189735 GCA_014338405.1 Paragonimus skrjabini miyazakii
ACGTCATAATGGTGACGTAATCGTACCAAAACGTTGTTTCCGTGTGTGCCGATGACGTGTCTGACCTCACCCAAACTAGCTACTTGTTTTTGTCCGTTTCGCCTTGACAACTCTGTTTCATATAAATTGTTATGCAATTAGCCTGATGATGAATAACCGAAAACGAGCTTGTTCGCTACACTGTTGTTTTCTGAAACAATAAGCCCCAAGGAAATACTGGAGCGGTTCAACTCAGCCTACAGGAATATCCATTTCACCATGGAGCTTGAGCCACCCGATGGTATTTCGTTCTTAGACGTCGCCCTATCCTGTCGCTCACATGGGATGATACAAAGAAAAGTACACCGTAAGTTAACGTGGACCGGGCAATATACGAACTTTTCTAGTTTTGTACCATTGAGACAGAAAATTGATCTTATCCGATGTATGCTCAACCGGGCTAAGAAAATATGCTCTAGTGATACTCTAGAAGAGGAAAGGCAATTCACATTTAAGGCACTGGTTGAAAATGGCTATCCCGAACAATTTATTAACAGGCATATGTTAAATAGCACACAGTTAAACAATCAGCACAATGTAAAGAAAAAGTCTGTTTATATCTCATTACCTTTTAAGGGCGATAATGCCTCAGACAGTATAAGCAACAAACTTAGCGTAGCCTTAAGCAAGTCCTATTCTGCAGCAAAACTGCGAGTTCAGCTTAATTCGACACTGATTTTGCGCCCTCAGTTGAAAGACACGTTGCCTGATCATGTTGCTTTTTATGGTCTATACCATTTCTTTTCTTCCGGTGGAACGAGCTATGCAGGCTGCACGACAAGGCGGTTGCCTGAACACATTCGGGAGCATCATCCGGTGTGGCTAACTTGGGGCTTGGCAAAATCTTGCTCGTCCTCTATCGCTGCGCACCTAATGGAGTCCAATCACTCAATCGATCCTGATGAACCATTCCGTCCTATCCATCGCGCTCATGGTTTACAATCAAAATGGGTCAAAGAACGCCTGTTGGCAGTCGCAGAAGCAATAGACGTCCGTCTACTCTCCCCCACTATTTATTCAAAAACGCTTCGTGAAAACAACGAATCTTTCATGGCCAGATGTCCACGCCCGGACCAAACAGATTACGTAATCATGACCGTTATCGTAACAGTCATCAATAATTTGTACCATCGACGTGAACTTTCTGAAACTGATAACAATCCGTTCGATTCATTACTGTATAGCTTCTCACATGATTAACCCGTATAAATGTGTTGTATTTAGCCAGATGATGAATCACCGAAAACAAGCGAGTTCACTACACGTTCTTCTAATGTCTAAACTTGGTATTTTCTTGCAACAATCTGTTTCGTACGTCAAGTAATCAGTAGTTGGAACGGGCTCTCACAGAATGTAATATGTTCTGGTAGTATGATGGTGATAAACTGAAAGTTTGATGAATGTCGAATATTTCTCCGATTTCCGCGTTTAATGCACAAGTTCGATGTTGAAGATTCAAATCACCAAGTCCCAGTTAGTTTATGTGTTTCAGTGTCTAGCGGGCATCCGTTGATCTGAGAGACAGTCATTGAAAACCGGGTATAGTACTGCTTTCGGGGATCAAAGCAAATGCCAACAGGAGAGCAGGGCTACGAAATTAACAAGGCTTCAAGTAAATATGAATCAAACAACGTTCTAAAACGATCCTGCAGAATAAGTCAGTGACTTCGAAAGGAAGGTTTTCTCAGTGACTGACAACCCTGTAGGAAAAGAATTGCTGTTTGGGATAGTTCCAAGGATTGAGCTTGTAAGGTTTCTTATCATGACCTCTTCGGTCGTAGTCAGCTACTATGATGAAGAACGGCTCGACAAGTCCTACGCTGAAAATGTGCGCGTAAAACTTAAGCCACCGAGAAATCGTCAAAATTGACGTGGGTACAAATCGCGAATTTCTAGTCAGGCCTCATAAGTCATGTCACAAGCCAGTGACAAGCATGGTAGCCGCGCACTGAACATGTTCAAAAGCGAATATGCTCCTTTTCAAGTCGGTATACACGACCAGTCCGGCGTATTCAAGCAGCGGTTTCATATAAACCCCGCATAATGACTGAAACGCATTCTGGTCTATGACGGGAATAGTCAGTTTCATCATACCAAGTGTTGCGAACCCCTTTTCAGACGCCATCTGGTGATGATAGGCGAAGCACAAATTACATGACATCCGGACGCTCAGATTTTTGGTCAGATGGGTTTTCGTGATGTCTACCGTGTGGAACACACCGTGAGACACAAAGTCATTGCCAGAGTCTCCACTGAATGACATTTGAGCACTTGTTAACGTTCAGGGGTAGACTCCAACTGTCTAACCACCGCAAAATCGGGTTTAGGTTATTCTTTATTGCACTGAAACCACAAGCACTCCAGGTTTCATATCGTCATAGTAATGAAAGGTGTTGCTGGAAATATTACCCGGAACGTCGTCGATGCAAATTAGGAACAGAAGAGGACCGAGCACTGACCCATAGAGAAACCCCGCAGAAATCAAGGAGGGAGGAAAAAGGTCTGACCCAGTTTCAGTTCTAAATGTTCTGCTGTTAAGAAAGAAGGCAATCTAATGAAAAACTTCTCCTTAGATGCCATAAGTTTCCGGCTTACATATGAGGTGATCATGTGGAACACGGTCGAGTGCTTTGACGAAGTTGAAGAAACTGACGTCTGAGGTAGGCTATTGTCTTTACCCCCCGCCAGGGTATCTAGGAAAATTAGCATGTTTGTTACGAATGACCGGTTAGGAAGGAAGCCATGCTGCGTGGAAGAAAATTGACTATTCCCCAGGAAGTGTTTAAGGATAGCGCGTTTTAGCAAGCGCCCCATTATCTTGCACAGTATGCTAGTGAATCTGATCAGCCTGTGAATAGCAGGGGAATGCCAATCGACCATTTTAAAATGGTCTTGACCGCGATCGCTTTTCATGCATTAGGGAGACTGGCAGTCTGCAATATCTGTTTGAAGTTTTTAATTGGTTTCTCTAAACTAACTGGTATTTTTTCGAGGATGCCGGAGTATATATTATCCTGGCCCACCGTACTTTATCAATTACCAGTGAGCAAAATATCATTAACACCGATTTCTCGGAAGTCATCAGTAAGGACTGGCTGCCGAAGGATTCGTAGAAATAGAGCATGGTGCCAGTTCGGCGATTCAACTTCAAAGAGCACTAAATAATTCTCCTTGGATACCTCGGCAACTCCCTGGAGGTCGGAAGAATTCTCTCCCAACGGGCAGTTGCACAGAAAGAGCTGTAGACATGCTCTTTCTCAGTGGACGCATATACTTGGATATGAAAGTTTTGGTAACGCGAGTCCTCAGCAGGACCACTTCCTGTAGGAACCTAATGCGCTCGCGGATTTCTCGCTTACATCTATTACGAACGATACGAAAAGCGTTCAATTCTCCTGAGTCGCTTGTAAGTTTCTGCTTCTGGAATAAACGAAAACTGCCGACAAGAAGACGATATATTCTCCGTGGAGGAGGTGATTAAGAGGAGAAGGTGCATGGTTTGCGCAACATGAATAGGTCACCGGCTTTGTCAACTGGGTTTTGAAACGCATTGTATTTGGGATCCACAGGTTCACAGTTAAGGAAGATTGAACCGAGGTAGCTTCTCAAAACATCAAAATCAGCCTGATCGATGTGTTGGATTGTAGACTTTTTTCTAGGTTGTTTCAATCGGTGGCGAATAGGCTTGAAGGTCAGTAACGAATATTCACTGAATGACGGCTTGATGACCACTCTGCCCCCTGGATCCTTCTTTTCTGTGGTAATTAAATCAACTAGAGGATGAATTTGACCAGGAAGAAGTCACATCGAGGCGCTGATATGCTGCGTCCTCCCTTTCCGCGCTATCATCGTCGACAGTGAGGCCCAGACTCCCTACTCACAATCTTAGTGGGACATTGCTAACTAATTTATCTTGGGTGCGTTGAAGTCACCCATAAAAACAGTGACAAAACATTGAAGTCCTCGGGAGACTTCTAGGCTGCCAGGAGGAGCGCCACTATACAAAGCGCTGAGTTAGGAGGGACGATTAACAAACGTCACCAGAAGCGTCTTGACCGCGCAATGCTGGCCGTAGCTACAGAGTATCATATCTATAGAAGGACTGAAGATGGTCGATGGCCGTGCGTGTCGGACGATTCGCAGATCTTCCAGCTCTCCCTTGTGAGGAGTTGCCATGATAGACGATGTACCCAGGAACATTCAGTTCACTGCCAGTGTTGCCCTCTGAATACCAGGTCTTCGCAGGGAGAAATATGTAGGCAGTTGTATCAA
Organism: Paragonimus skrjabini miyazakii; assembly: GCA_014338405.1. Taxonomy (NCBI): domain Eukaryota; kingdom Metazoa; phylum Platyhelminthes; class Trematoda; order Plagiorchiida; family Troglotrematidae; genus Paragonimus; species Paragonimus skrjabini miyazakii. The sequence continues at coordinate 159,716 of JTDE01000612.1, forward strand.
AAGCCAACCCTCTGATTTTTGAAAGCATAATAAGTAGGTCAAGATAGTCCGTGTACATGCAACTGAAGGCTAAATCCCCGTCTAACTGAGTGTGAAGAGAGACAGATGGATGCGCTGAAGAGCTCTGAAAGGGAAGGCGATAGCCGATGGAGGAAGCGCGGGTGGCAGACTCGCAGCTATTCCTCATGGAATGTGGTGGACTCCTTGCCACAGCTTGTTTGCAGGTGAGCGTTCCCGTGTGATGCGCAGCCTGATTCCGGTGTGCCGCGAATGACGCCCTCTCTGTCAAATCCTTCCTCCAAACTTTGGGAAGGTAAGTTGCCATTTTCTAATCCAGAAAATTTACGTGTGTTGGTGAGCGAAGAAAAGTTTCAGCCGGGCGCAACCTGAGTCCATCCAGGGAGCACGCTGGAAATTTGCGTGTCGTTATGTGGGGATAAATTTTACTCGGGTAAAACTGGAGTCTGCCGGGGATCTTGATGGAGGGATCACACGGGTGGGCACGCTTTGGGGTGCAGGTGAGAACACCTGCAGACCGTCCTGATTACAAACTTTAGAGAGGAAACATTCCATAACCAATCTAATGGAGCTGCGGAATTTGGAGGCTTGAAAATCGGCGGAGAGTTGTTTCCATCACTTATTTCACTTTTGTCGGGATCACGAGGTTTCGTAGATGGTGGTAGAGCAGAGGCTCCGTGATTGATGCATTTTATGGGTGATGCTAAGGAAGTAAGAGAAAGCCTGAAAACTATGACCTACGGCTTCACCTGAAGCTGAGGCCCAGCCATGCTGTATGCCTTAGTTTGGGCCACATGACGCCGCTTCCTTCCTTCTTGTAAAGAACGGTTGACCGAGAAGTTTAGTTAGTCACCATGCGCGGGCTTCAAGTACAGTTTTTTAAACGCTACTTTAGTGCTTTGCTTGACGGATAAAGTGGCGAGAAGATCAAGCGAGTTTTGAAGCATATGGAGCAAAATCTGCTCACGGTAGCCAAACCTGAAAGTTCCGCGAAGAAAAGCGCACCCAAAACCGACATGGCCTGGTCGTTTGGAGAGGACGTAGATGGATATCCCACACCTGAGTTGCTGAGAGGATCACTGCCTCTTTTGCCACAGCAAGTCCAAGAAGGATGAAAGCTACATACTTGATGAGGGAGGCCAGTTTTCTTTCATGTCCGAGAGTGCACGCTGGGCATTCCTGAACACCCTTCCTATAGAGAACATCTGTGTACAATTTTCAGCCATAAGTTCTCTACGGTGGCATACGGCAGCATCTTGCGTTGACACACTCTGAACCACTGGTGTATTACTCACGCCCACAGGTGAACACTGCTTGCTTTTGAACAAACAGCTCATGCAGACAAAGGAGGTTCTGAGGTGGGAAGTAGAATATACTATTCCAACTGGAGGTCAGTAAACTGAAAATGGTACCAATGAAGGCAGGTTCGGCACTGCATACCATTCTGAACCGTCATGCAGTATTCAAAACGACCACATAGTCTATCGGTTTGCGGTCCGCCAGCGCTGTTGGAACTGGTGCATGTCATTGTAAAAGAAGTGCGGGAAATATCATATTACAGCTAACTTATAGTGATAAACCGATATAGTGGCTCAGGAGTAACTGGAACAAATTAAACGTTAATCAGAAATGGAGAACAGTTGTGGCATATAAAATTGATGCTCAGAGCACCAATGATACGTAATACGGATACGTTAAAGTACAATTTATTCACTGCGCAACCACAGCTGTGTGCTGATTACGATAAACAGGGTACGACTGAAACAAAACTTTGTGTAGACAATGGCAAAAAGGAAACTTGGATTACATTTCGAGTTATAATGCGATTGGCAACAGACCATTTTCCGTGGTTGTTTTCCAGATCAACGGACGCTCGCTGGATATCGAAACGGATAAATTGACCGAAACCAGATGATTCGGGCAACCAAACTGGAAGCCCTGTATTAATAGCTAAAATGGTCGTACTTACCCTCACAAACCCATCTTTATAGGTTCAATTACATAAGCTTGTTTCTTGGTACCATCACTTCCACAGACACAGGATAGTTGGAGTTTCTTTAATTTGAAGTTAGCATTATTTTTGTTCCACTTCATTTGTATGGCTAGTATTATTGCACGAAAGAGTAGACCTTAAAAACGTTGCCCCTATTTCTCAGCTTTTTAATGGGAGGATACTCTAGTGTGTGTCTGTGGCAGCTGTGAACTTGTGTTTTGATGTCGCTGACAGATCGGAATCCTTAGCCTTCTGGTTACTAGCCCTTACGATAAAGCATGGAATGAGGACCACATGTAATCGTCGTTGCACTCGATGCCTTTAGAACAGCGCTAGCGCAGAAATCCGTATAATTCCTGGTCCGAGCTGCCTTATCCTGGAAACTAAAATGAGATACAGTAGAACGAGACTGAGTGCACACGCGTATTCCAAATATCTTCTTATGCAGCACGTCTGGTACATTCTCGTTTGAACAACCTGGTGACAGCAATGGCTTTTATTGCATATGGTACACATGCCATTTTGCATTACTGGGTGAAACATCGATAAACATCCAACATAGCACGGCTTTGGTTAATCAGCCTTGTGCCGAACCACCAGTACAGTTCGACAGAGATCTCAGCTACTTTAGCCTATAGTACATATGTTAAACACTACAGTTTCGGCTCCGACAAATCCAGACAGTTTTTCTCACTCGGCTGATGTAAAATGCAGCCCTGGATCACCCGGTTTACTTCAACATGCCTCGTCGTTCTCTGCAGACAGCCTTTGGTGCACGACACACTAAGCCGCTTTTCGCAAGTACGAGAGACCGTTGAAAATGGGAACAAAATATTTATTACGCGGAATGTACCAGTGGTATCATATAGCTTCAAAAACAGCACTAACCAAGAAGAACACCCGCTGCGTTTATAAACCGACCGTCAAAAAGCGAGCAAACCAAAATCGTCTGTGGTTTACCGATTCGCGCCACACAGTTCCATGACATGCGAGAAAACAGTCTGGCAACAAACGGCATGCGAAGCTTCTAAATTACCTAGATTCAATATATACAACTGTAGGTTTTGAAGCCATTTCGGCCATCGTTCCTCTAACAGACCAGCAAAATTTCCGGGTTGCTACAGTCTCTCCCTCTGCTATCATGAACATGACGCAACGTCCCGTGTCCAGACTTGGGACTACCTTTATAACAACGCTTAGTGTGCCGAGTAAATTTCAGATTGCTCAAGTGTGGCTGCTCCACGTTCAGACTACTGCCCGTTGGATTAACAACTAACAAGCTGTGCCTAAAGGTCCTTTACCCAAAAATACGTATGCCAAGGTGTACTCCATGCCGTGGTAACAGAAATGAAGCTTGGGAGAAAAAACAAATGTATTTCTGCGTGTGATCCACCATTTGGATGCCATTTTTCACCCCGCTGTATAGATGAGCGAGCTGAAACGACCGGATGAGAATGGAGAAATGAACTGAAGTAGCCGGCACATGAAGCCGACGTCCGAGCAACCGAGCAGCAAGATTAAACAGTAAGGCAACGGAACACTAAGCCAAAGCCCAGCGAGGGTCGTACGTTTGGGTGTCCAGAGTGCCTGTTGGTATCCCTACTGTCGTAACCAGATGACAAACCACATGCGGGAATTCGCAGCAAAAAGAGTACAAGTGACCGTATAAATAAGTCGGTTCGCCAACTGCAAGTTAACGACTCCCCAAAAGTATCAGGTTCCTATTTCTGTTGTGGATCGAATAATCTACATCAAACGGAGCTCGCCTACCGGTCAAATTCCTCTGCAAGTTAACCTTGATTATCTTGCTGAATGAATATGTCCCGCATATTTCGCGCAATCCCCTAGTTCTTAACAAAACAACATGTACCTCTTCGCTTTTGAAATCCTGTTGGACTTCGATAACATTGTAACAGTTAATTTTAATCAGTGGTTCGCAGAGCTGACGCCAGATTAGACTTTCTCACAAACGCCTTCTAGATTACGCACCTTTTTGTCTTTGCAACTCTTTACAGGTTGGGTTTCATCCCTACTTGTGAAACACATCTAGCTCTATGGTCCCCCATTTGTTCAGGATTCCCACATTCTGGAATACCTCCAGCAGCATGCAACAAAAAGGTCCAGGGCTTGCACAGCTAACCCAATCTCACACTGCTTAGCCAACTCAAAACATTCCTTCCTGTTCCAATGAGGACCTTGGTCCGACTCATCACATCTTGAGCAAGCCCCCGCACCCCAATGCCGACTTAGTCAGGAAGTCATATCAATGGCGTTCATGCACACCAAAATCCGCCAGTCAATTGACCCTTACCATTAAACAGAGGTACTACCGGGGCATCCTTTAACTTGTGAAAAGGTACTTTGTACTCGCAGGCTACTGTGTCAGCTGGAACAAAGCAAGTTTTAAAACTAAGCCACTATGCTTCATAGTTTCCATCGGAAATCCATCTTCAACTGATGCCCTTTTGCTTCGCAATCGTCCGACAACCCGGTGAACATCTGTTAAATCTAGAGAGGGATTTATCGGCGTTTTAAAATCTTGTTACGACAAGCCATTCAGGATCATCCAGTCAACAGTAGCAACGCGGCTTAGTTGACTATCTAAGTGCTTGCTTCATACATTCCTAATGTGCTCGAAAGGCAAGACTCTCCGTCAGTCGGCGTATTGGGATACTCAGCGGATGGACAAGAAATATTCTTAAGCAAGCTGCATAACTCATCATGTTGTCAGCAGTCGGCTTGGCTTTAAATCCGCTCAAGTTGTTCTTTCCGTCAGCCGTTCTTACCCCTGCGGATTCATTTGATGAGTCGACGGCGAAAACCCCGGAACATAACTCTATCATCTTCATCACCTAGGTCAAGTGAGAAGGTAGCAAGTATTTTTTTCTTCCATCACACCAGGTTCAAGGTAACTTCACGGTTGTTGCCAAAACACTGTGGGCGATTCTGGTGCCGGATGCCCATAATCTCGATGGTCATTCCAGTGGTCTGCGCCCGGAGGTGCTGCCATCTACTCCCAGGGGTAGTGGATACGAACGGCAGCTGCACACTGAAATATCTCCCAGAGCAGACGATCGTCGCTCTCAGTGCCTGAACCATTGTCGTAGAGTTCGAGGGCTCCTGGCCAGACTAAGGTTTCGCGCCCAAATCGAGCGTTCAGGTTATAACATGCAAGCCGGCCGTTTCTTCTTTGATCGTCCATAACACTATCGATTCAACTTTGGGCCAGCGTGGAAACACCGGGGGATTGTGTTCTTCTGAAGTGAAAAAACAACAACAAGAAACAAGCATGAGCCAAAAGCCCAGTAAGCCATGCACACGACTAATACAAACGAAAACTAAAACAGTGCCGACAACACAACGCCCTGTTAAGCACTTCAAATTCAACCCGTACGCGCTTGCTGGTTTCGACCGCACGCTACGAGGTCACCACAAACAAACAGCCGGTCACTCACCGGCACCGACCGGATTTCGGCGGATAGCCGATCACAGAACCGGTCGTATGTACTCACAGTGTGATACGTGTCGCAAACACCGAGAAATGTGGCACACTTACTTCGACCGAGTCACAGATTCATGAACAAGATTCGGGGTCTGATGCCGCGCAGCTCGCTTACCGCTACTGCATTGATGCTCGGCAACTGCGAAGCAAAAAATGCGCTTCTGGGCACTTTCGCCTGGCAGCCTGTCAATAAGACATATCCACAGGACATTCCACACGCCATGAGTGAAGCTACAAATATACCCTCCTTTAGACGGTAACTGGATTTACACATGATTACACGTCATTCGTTCAACTCCATCTTGTCTTGAGTCAGGTTAGCTGAAACTATTATCCCAAGTACTTATTTATAAATAGGTAAACTACGATGACTAGTCAGGTTCGTCTGCGCAAAAGAGTTTGTATTACGTCTAACGTCCGACTGATGCATGAGCGAAACAGCAGCACGCGGGCCGATTATCTACTACCCGCATTTTTCCTCTATACACTTTTATGTCGCCTACCTCATTACACTTATGGATACGCTTCTTGTCTTTTCACCAAGATCAAGTTATCTCCTGACATAGACGAATGCATTCATTGGTCCTTATTAGGACTCAGTCGCGAACCCGGTTCTCATAAGCCACCACCTTTCCGAAAGTGTCTACAAAATTTACGATGAGAAGTTTTATTACTAACAGTGACACAGTGGAAAAAACCCGTCTTTAGTTTCCGACCGCCCCACGTCTATCAGCAACAAATGGAACACCACAAATTTATCGTGACTTTCAATAAAGGGTTCACGTAAACTCTCTCCAGTTCACCGCTGACTAACCGCCGATAAGTGATCACCGCCAACTATGAATGGTTATATGACCGCTTGTGTGAACGAAAGCAAAATGGTACTTGCAGTTTGGGCTTATTTCCAAAGAAATTGGAAGTGGTAAAACAAGCGACTAGTACTTAACCATTTAAACGCAGACTTGATCAGCAACTGAGGGAAAGTTATTCTCGTGCACTTTTTACGTCCCACATCTCGCCTTTGATGATCACTTGATCTTCATCAAGTGTTTCAACAGTTGCCTAACCCTTGGCTTATTGCTGTTATTCTGATCGTTGAACATGTCACGACCAATGCGCCTATGTGCAGCGCGTAAGCGTAGAAAGATCGATGAATTTAAACCATGCTTTGATCAGTCTGTTCGGCAATAGCCATGGGGCGATAAATTCAAGGGAAGTTTATAAGTCTGCGGTGGTGAGCAGAATGCCTATGGTTTCTTGGGCATTCAATGAAATGGTAGTTTCTGTGTTGAAACTAACATCCATTGTGCCTTCGGATGGGAACATGCCGTTACTAACACACTTAAAGCGCGCTCAAAACAAGCGACAACGTCAAGTACACTACCACTATCAGACAGCTAGTCGAATAATATGCAGTGAACAGCGATCGTGCGGCCTCTAAGAAACCCGGCTACAGCCATGTTTTCTGGCTTGTCTGCTCCGTACGCATGATTCTGTGTATGCCTGGTGCAGAAGGCCTGGTATGAAATTAGAGCCACTTTCATCTATCGTGCGACTAATCGAACGCTGCGAGTCCCCGCACATTTCGTAAGGACTTACCTAATATTTCATTCCCCAAGGTGGTTTTGGTTTACATCCTTTATATTGTGTTGTTGAACGCACTCGATGTTTCTACACACGTTTCGACTGACGCGCCTTTCAGTGCATTGCGTGTTGTAATCGAAATCACATCAACACCGTTAGTGTGATCTCGATTACAACACTACTGGGGAAGGCCACCCGAGGTGGTTGAAACGTAGAGTATTAAAACTTGCTCGTAACGTGGTGTTATTCTCAAGCCATTTATCTTGCTTGTTTTTTGGTATGATTCGGAACGTTGAAGTGGTCGAGGCACGTTTGGTTCAAACTTACAAAGTTGACTTCAGGTTTATCCTCATTTGTCTTTTCCCATCTACAGTGAAAAATCATGGTGATTTATTGTTACCGTGATTACAGATATAAAATGTCAACTTTTTTCTTTTTGTTATATGACCACCGTTACTCACCGACTAATGGTTTTCCGCTTGGTATCGTATGGCGGGCCCTTTACTTCATCAGCACCCGATTGTTTTAACGAGCTCATGTCTCGTTGACTGGTGACCGTTTGCGAAATTTGTTCTGGGATCGTCGGTTACGCGGTACTGAGTGGATTGTCCTAGATATTCGGAAGCCGTTTATCAGTACTTAAATAGAAAGGGTTCAGGTCAGTTGGTAAATTCGGCTGCCTTCGAGTTTTTGATCGCCTGAGTCCGTTGAGTTGATATTGCATGGTCCGAAATAGTCCAGACTGACCCAGGTTGGAGAGACCGTTCTATCCGAGGATGTCACGAATGCCAGTACCACCGGCCCCTCGCGCTGTATTTTTGGAATGTTCTCCAGCTTTCAAATTTTCTTGGATGATTCCTCGTCTGTAGAAGATGGGGTTACTGACAGGATGTGCGTTGTTTCAAAATGCTACTCCGTGAAACCAACACCTGGGGTAGTAGACAATGAGCTACCCCATGATGCTCACGGCTGTTTTACTGCAGGCAGTTTGCCTTCTCCTAATTCATATACTTCTGGAGATTCGGCTAGACTTGACGGTATATGAGCCGTTTCTAAAACCTCCGACAAGTTTGGGATGCCAAATTATATGTAGGAATATGGCCCAAGAACAGAGCGATTAGGGGATGTAGAAAAGGCTTACAAAACTTGTGTTCCATCGGAATTGTCTACCGTCAGCTCTTTAGGCACGGCTAAGGTAATGAAAATTGCTTCGTGCAGAATGGGACCGTAGGCTGCGCAAATGAAAGCTTCATCCGCAGCAAAAATTGTTTGTTGCTCACAAATACCCCAAACAGCAAGTTGTTTCAGTAAAACCAAGGGAACGCGACCAGATAACGGTATATCAATCACCAGCCCAGTCCACTCGAGTGGGTAACATTGTTGAGACGCCGGGAGAGTTACTCAAGTAATTAATTCTGAACGCATCCAACTTGACGCAAGGTCGAACTATTTAATGGGTCGGGACGACGCTTTCACAGGTTTCTTAAAAATTTGGAAAATAATGTGGCAAATGGATTGAATGATGTTAAACAAATGCTTTCATACGTAATATTTCATTGCCACGCTGGAACAAAGGGATCCATAGAGTACACTGTATTCCTTCCAAAATCGGCAGAATTTAATGGATATGTAGACACTCACAAGTGTAGTGGATCTAGACGCTATATACAATTCAGGTGCAAACACGAAATCAAAAAAGTGGTAAAAGAAAATGAAACCAACTGACTCAGAGTAGTACGGAATGAAGAATTCAATCGATGTGATCTATCATATAGTTCCCAGGTTACTTTAGAGGTCAGAACGAAAACAATTCCGACGACAGATGAGTTTGGAAATTTGCTGAAATAAATGCGGGTTCCGTTAGCCGTTAACTCTACCAAAAATCTGTACACACGCAACACTGAACGCAGAGAGAGAACACAGGGCTCGCGACCATGGAAGTGTAATTTTTATTGTTAACTGAATCAGCTCACATGATTTAAACGAGTATACATATGAATTTGAAGAAGGTGAAAAATGCGAAAAACAATGAGAATTATGCGGTACAAAATACTGTACAAAAGGCTACACAAGTCAGTCTGGTGGCCCACACCAATTTCCTCGGTTTGTAGCGCATGGTGTGCGTATCGTCCTAGGTTAGATATTTTCGAGCTGGATTGCCCCATCAGCTTAGCCGCTGAGACGCGCACGTGTGACATCACGGTCTCAAATAAAAAGATCGGGGAAGTAAGACGGATCTGCATAACAACTTTTCCCGTTTCCCATTTAGATGGATCCATTAGGTTGATCCGGTTGGTCGAACGATTGCACAGAGGCCTGCAGGAAAGATGGGCTGATATGGCTGATAACACGATGACCTCTAGCAGGGAGCCCGCCTTCACAGATTTACTAGCCTTCTTTGAGAGAATAATATATGCAGCCAGTACTGAATATAGCCAACAAGTTATGTTGCCTGATCTAAGTTCCATTGTTCCCAGCATTGTGAATGCGGTTGACATCAATGGGCCCAGATCCCAACTAGCGTGATGGCCATCAGCTGGAGTAACAATCTTGTCGATTGTTCTTTGTTCAGAGGTGACCGTGACCCTTCAGACTATATGCACTTCGTTTCTCAGTCGTCAGAACAGCTTCAGAATACAGACTCAAAACTGTGTTTTATTTGCTTGAGGGCCAACCACATGGCCAAGTTGTGTAGGGTTTATGCCAAGTGTCTAAGGTGTGGTTGTGGTGAACGTCACTTTACTGTGGTGCATGATGACGTGTTACCACCTGTATCCAAGACGAATAATGAGACTGCATGATGTTATGCAACTTCTACCAGTCCGAAGGGTGTTTGTTTGGGCTTCGCATCTGTTTGCTTAGTCAGGCAAACGTGTTCCACTGAGGTGTACGCATTTGTGGACGCTGGTCCGGATACAACCGTATTAGACAAAAAAGTGGCTTACAAACTCAATTAGCTGAGTATTACGCGTCGACTTTCGATTTGTAGTCTGCACGTCACTCGTTTAAGGCCATGTTACCGAGTGGCATTTGAAATTCATTCTCTGGGTGAGGTCAACACCAGCCCAGTGCAGGCAACCTGTACCGTCGATAACTTACCGATTGCACAAGTTGGTAGGCCATCTCCGACTGATTTGTAACAGTGGACTCATCCAGCAGGAATTGGTTTCCCTGATATCTAAGACAATGGCCTAGGGGTTCATGTTGGGTGTGATATTCCCGAGGCTCACTGGGTACTGGAACAAAAAATAGGAGCCAGACAAGAACAGCAGACTGTTAAAGCAGTCTTTGGGTGGAGCGCAATTCGTGCTGCACCTAGAATGCCCAAACTTGCAAACCACCCGGTGTTCGGCTGATGTTTTGGGGGAATGAGATTCAAAGAATGATCAAGCTAATATCCGTCGAGCAGGGCATTTCGGAAAGAATGGATCTGTCAAACAAAGATAACGAAGCCCCGGCCAACGCGGAGGCTGCTTTATCTTTCTCAGGTGACCACTACGAAGTATACTTGCTACTGAGGGCAGGATTGAGCCAATTACCTGACACTTGTGCGACATGTGAACGACGTCCGTACTCACTCATGCTTGGGCTACTTAGGGATACTACATTAAAATCGAAGTACGCAGACGTTTTATCTAGCCATATCAGCACAAGTTATGTAAGGTAGGTTTCTCTCTCACGGAGTTAAATATGCATCAGGGGTACTTACCGCATCATCCATTACTTAACCCGAATAAGCCGGGTAAGCCGCGAATGGTGCTTAATTTCGCTGCTACGTGTCAAGGAGTGTCTCTTAACCACGTGTCACTGCAAAGACCTGGTTTGGCTAATGTATTCATTGCATTACTTCTTCGCTTTCGTAATCACGCACTAACCACCACGGTGAAAATCGAGTTTGGGCTCCTAAAAAGGACGGGCAGTCGGTGAGCCTCCTATGATGGAATACATCTTATCCGGACGGCTCTCCTGATGTACATGAGTTGAACGTCCACCCTTTGGGTGCAACTTCTTCACCGTTCTCTAAAAATTGAGTTTCAACTGGCGGCTGTTGACTGTGAGTGGCATTTTATAACCCCAACAGTATTAGCCATAAGAGAGGATTGTTATGTTGATGACTGCTGATTATCCGTCGGAACTGTTACAGACAAGCCTTGTGCATAGCTACAGATGAGCGGATTTCGCTTTAAAACGTGGAAATTTGATAGTACCATCTGAAAGTAAACTGTACAAAAACTATTAACTTGGGCCAACAGGGTGTCTATTGCCAAATAACCTTGAGTGTAGCATGCGAAATAGTGTATGAGTTCATCCAATTCCACGCTCATCTTCCGGATTTCCTTTAGGAGTATATTGAAATGCGTTACTTACTTACCTGGTCTGGTGAAAATGGCTGCCCCCATGCTACTTTCAGATCGTTAGCTGTTGCAGGGCCTTTGTGGTTGAGGTATTGGTTGTGATTGCGTTATAAAAGACGCCAATAACGGAATCTGGGAGAAGTGGTCAACGACAATTCGATCTGTTAGATCGACTAGCGTGCACCCTTATTTTCATTCAGATATATATTGCTATGGGAGTGAAACAACATTTGCTTTGTGATGTATCCAAGATAGTACAATGACCGGTTGGTCATAATGCGCTGACGGCCTCGAGCGGTTGGGTTAAGTGTTGTGCCTCTAACGCACCTTGCTGCCGTGTTGTTGGCGTCATTTTGCTTTCCAATTGGGTAAGCCGTGTCCATGTCTTACTGGGCCTTTGATGCAGGGTTGTTCCCATTGCCGCAGCCTTCACCGGATAACTACAGCGTTTGTGCGTCGAGGGTTTTACAGACGACACCCTGGAGGTCCAGCAGCAGTGTATCTTACAACAAGCCCTAGAGGATACCATAGGCCCGAGCACACGCCGGACACTTCTCACTGCCGCCCCCACGTCCATTCAAGAGGCTTTAGACCGAAGGGGGCACTATTTGACAAGTCAGTGGGGTTCTCGAAAGAGGCCAGCTGTACCGAGCGAGGGAGATCGCGCCCATACAGTACAGGCCACTGGCTCGCCCACAACAGTTCAATCGCCAGGAGCGCTACGGGCTACAGCGGATGCAACGGCCACCCTACCCAAAACCACACTGTTATTACTGTTCAATCTATAGAAAACTAGCGTACCGGTGTTGTCATAAGCGAGGTGAGTATGCTACATGTCCTTTATTCAAGTTGATGTGTCCGTCTCTTTTACCGAATAATATTCGTGTATGCTCACCTACTGCTGCTGGGTTGTTTTGGTCTGCACCATCCGTTTTACTCGTAGGCACTGGAGCTGCTTGTTGTTTGATAAGTAGACACAGGGTTCCGAGACGGGTTTTACCACATGAAGACTCGGGCGTTCGGCTAGTTGCTACTAACGGTACCGACATTAGATCAGTCGGTTGGTTGAGTGTCCCAGTTACCTTGGTTGAAGAAGGAAGCGAACACTCGGAGTTGGTAGTAGAAAATCTCCCCCGGAATGCCATGTTAAGAAATGATTCCGTGACAACACTATAGGGTAAAATGAACATACCCAATATGACATTAGAATGCAACACCGGAACTGTCCCATTTCGTAACTCAGACCACCAAAGTATGGGTGGTATGGCTGCTGCTGTGAACCAGTTGCTTCCATCGGAACCATGCTCACTGTTAGCACAACTAATGTCAGAGTTGGAAGCGATCCTTAAGTAATTTCAAGAAGTATTTGCGGGGAAAGAGGATTAGACCGGCAAGACCAACTTAATACACCATCGAATAGATACAGGCAATACTAATCCAATCCGGCTGTCACCACGCCATGTGCCTTTTTGATAACAGCCTAAGCTGGGGAGAATGATTAGTGGAATGTTGGCTCGTGGAAGTGTATGCCCCTCTCAGTCCCCTTGGGCTGCTCCGGTTGTCTTAGTAAAAAAGCATGACGGGATACTTCGGTTACGTGTTCATTACAGGAAACTGAATGCTGTCATGAAAAGGGATTCATTTTCACTACCCAAAATGGATGACACGTTTGATGCTCTTGTCGGGTCTGTATAGTTTAGTCCCCTCGATTTAGTCTCTAGGTGCTGGCGGGCAGGACTACATCCGGGCGACCGGTGCAAATCGGCCTTTGCTATTCCTTCCAGAGTGTATGAATTTCAGGCATTGTAACGCACCGTGCTGCCGTGTAGTTGGCGCCATTTTGATTTTCGATTGTTTAAGTTGTGTAGATGTCCTATTGGGCCTTTGGCTCGTGCTCGTTTCTACTGTCTCCTTTCACAGGACCATCGTTGAAACCCTTACTTCAGAAGAACGCTGTCCGTCGGTGTCTTCACGTCGCATAAAGTTGGTTCACGAGCGTATCGGGTACACGAAGCCAGAACGTCTGGCTTGCTTGTTACATTTCATTCTAGGCAAACCAACAGTAGTTCCGCTTGAGGTGGTTACCAATGCAAAACTCAACGATCAGTTGGCATAAGGTAACAGATATTCATAGAACTGGTGAGACACCAGTTACGGCGTATTTTTACATTTCCAGGTGCGCATAACTGCCGTCAAACGGCGGAGCTAACTCTCTAAACCGAGTGCCTTCACGGTTCACCAAACTGTTGGAAATATACCAACGTGAGTAGTGGGAGTATGTAGCCTATCATCTTATCAAAGAAGTCAGGACAACTCGCAAACCGCTAGATACAAATGTGTCTTTCAGCCGCAGTGGTCATCAAGGCAGATAACCTGGTCATCAACGCAGCGTTGCCATGTTTCCTGTTGTTGTACGTCGTACTTTCGTATACCAACCGGCCGGTCTTATCCGCTATCACCAGAACAACTGCACACAATTCGTTACTTCCCTGTAATTAGGTGGCTGCAAGCACAAATCCTTCATTATTGGGTGAAATTTTGTAATGCAAATATATTTTGAAATCACACGAGACCGCGTGGTGATTCCATACCCGACATGAATACAACCGTCGAGTTTGAATCAAGCAGCCCGGGCAGCCGAAGGTCTGCATTTAGATGACTGGCGCAATAGACTCACCGCTGTGAGTCAGACCAAGGTCTTCCTCAACACTCATTCCACGCAGATCACCTAGTGCACTCACCAACTTGAGCGACATAGTGAGCAAATCCAAACGGAGAAATTTAAACATTTTTTTAAAGATCACATTGTTTAATGTTCGCTTTCAACTTCACCGACCCGATGGACATCAGACGCTGAATAAACTCTGTGGCTTCCCAGTGTTCATGATTTTTTGCGAAGTGACACCGCCTGTAAAACTCCACCACCACCTAATCCTTTATCTGGGTAATTCTTCCGGTAATCTACTCCTTTAGAGATAATCCAATGCGAGTTTTTATATCAACCAGACCTACCGTCGATAAACCCAGTGATCGCTACGTTATTCCGAGGCACGCCGGACGCAATGATCAGGCGGGAAACAATTCACCATGTCCATGTTCAATTTCTTAGAGGGGGCTAACTAAAGCCATGTTCTTGCTGACGTCGGGAAATGTGATCGATGTATGTCACCGAGAGATATCCGTTTGATTTAGCTACCATGTCTTGATTACTGTGGACTCCAGATACCGTGCAGATTTTGCAGAAAAAACTGAGATTTTTGATTCACTGGAGAAAAGCTTATGCGGATGTACTGCTAATAATGCAGTTCATAACAATCTGCACATTACAGCTATGCGGTGACAACAATATGCCATCCTTTGGCAAAATCGTCATGCCTCCAAGGGGACAGTCGACATAGCAGGTGACATTAACGGGTCTAGACAGGCCGTAGAAAAATCCTACAACGAACACCGGTTTTGATAGGACTGTTAGCCTTTGTGGATAGGTCACAATTACAAGCATGATCTGATGAAGAGGGTTGCATCATCGATCTGTAGCTGCAGCCAAAAGACCTAAGTTTTCTATCCATTTGTCACGTACAGCGCGGCTTATACATTAGGCCTCGTCAATAGTGCATATCCTTTCCACGGCCGGGACTAAAACTCCGGCCATACTCTTATGAGGAAACCGTTTTGACCACTGCGCCGTCAACCTCACTTCGGGCACGACTAAAATTATTATATGTGAAAGTTCAACCACTTTCGCTTGTGAATAATGAGCAACGATATGCACTAATGACGAGTTCTAATGGGAGCAAAATTCGAGTCTAGTGCCTCTTTTCGAAAGGGGTCGACTGAAAAGTCTATGGGAATGCGAAAGCTGCAATCAATTATGGGTTATGTTCAATTTATATGGAAATCAGAACCCCTCACTACTTATCAGCTATACGTCAATTCATCACCCTCAACAGAAGTTAATACACACTCCGGCTAAGTTCCTGACAGCGCTCTTGCGCCCAAAACCAGCTCTTATGTTACTTTCTACAAGTAGTGTAGCATAATCCAAATTGATTTCAAAGGCAGCCGAGCTTCAGTGTCTACTGAATAGGCATTTTTAAAAACTGCCTTTTACAGTTTGGTCATAATGACAACATCGTTGCCTAGGGTAACAAAGTCTGTGTTTAGCGAAACATACGGTAGATTGCATCGTGCGTCGATGATTGTTTTCTGTCAAAACTGCTAAAGATACCACGGAAGTTGGAGGATCCGGAACATACTTGGATGTCTCTTAACCCGCCACGTAGCCTTTATTCACAAAGTTAACTATACGGGGAGCCGATTTCACAGAATTCTTGCCACTGTCGCGAGTGGTCCTTAGTGGCTGGATTGCCCTGCCAGCGCAGGTGGCGCGGACACCCAAGCACGTCCTGGATGCCCATGTGATGGCACGCTGAAAGGCAAATGACACGTAAAGCCCCGCGCAATCCGAAATCGAGGTGCTCAGCGGGGGTTCACACAGTCCGTGACTCCTGCTCTCTATTAGTGAACATCAAACAATGAAATTGCAACGCAGTATGGTTATACGCTTTGCTCCACTTTAACTTGAAGCGAAAAATTCATGTTCCCAGATTGTCGTGAAATGCGAAGATCAAACGACAACACTAGACAATAGCTGCTAATTTCTGTGAGCTGAACTGAACCAAAGCGTACAAAAGTTTTGTCAAGGCGGTAGACTGATTTTGGTAAAGAGAAGAAAAAATAGTGTTGCAATAAGTCGTTTGTCTAGAGACCTGACACCATTGTAAATGGATTCAAAAACCCTAAAGTTACATCTGCTGTGCGAAATCTAAAAGCGACTGCGTCATCGTGAACTCGCGTGGGCCACTAGGCTTTTGTCGTGGGAGAGGCAGTTCAAAACCGCTCGTTCGTGTTGGTAGGCTGAAGTCTCCGTATAATCCCTGTGGAAACCGTGGCTTCTAATTCTTCACAGTTGCTGTGATTGTGTGGTGTTTTAGTTCTCAAAATCGTCAAACTGTATTTCTGGAATATTTCATGGACATAAGCAAGAAGTATGCGCAAATTCAACTGCATAATCATCGGTAAAATGAACGAAGCCTCGTGGCTGGGCTAATGTGCGAGATTATGGGTAGGGTACAATGGAAGCTAAGGTCGTAGAATGGTACACTATTCTCTCCTTAAATTTTTAATTTAACTGGGCAATACGACTAGAAATCATTTTAATTGAGAAAACTGTTGTTGGGCTAATAAATTTTAGTTGGTTGTAAGAATACAAGTGCAAGATGTTTGAACCGTTCTTCTCTGACACAGTATCCGCAAAATTATGCACGTAAGTGATAGTTTTCCAATTATAATTGGAATGAATGGTCAGCCATGGCCGTGGAAGTTTCACATCGACTGTTTGCTGAGTGGCGTCCAGGCACTCCATCATGATTACAGAAGACATCTGAAAGACACTCAAACGACGGTCCAAAGGCATCCAAAAAGCTGTGAAAAATGTCCAAAGCCCGATAGCACCGAGTGGGGATCCACCAATATCCACTAAATAATATCACTTTCATGTAGGAAACCCCAACTCAGTAGACCCCATTCAAAAAATTATTAAGGAAGTCATCTAAGCGTGCCCCACGCTTAAGTGTTAACGAATCAGTTTGAAAAATGTATGGCGCCTAAAAGTACTGTGTGCTTAGCTGCTTACAATTGCTCCACCCAACTGCCCTACTTCTCAAGCAAAGTCACTGGGGACGAACACATACAAAAGTCGGTACGAAATATTTGTCTAAAACCTGCTAAAATCGGGGGTATATAATGCCCGCAGGGTTTCAGCGTTGGGTGCATTTGTCGGCTCAGGTGCGTTTCTGGCATTATTTCGCACGAGGAAAGCCGTATGCCAGACGAAGTCCCCACCATCTGGTTAATCCAACCCTATATCTGCAAATAACCACGTATACCGCCGCAAATGAGCTAGCATTGTTAAGTGGCATCAACAGGTGAAGTGTTGTAAGTGATACGGATCCTTGCTTTCAGTTGCCGGCGAGCAACGAGCACAATGTCTACGGCCAGTCCAAGTCAACATATCTGATGGATGCTGGACTAAACGTTTTCGGGTTTTCTGGAGGACTTGCAGCAGCAGCTGAAGTGAACGAGACTGGCATCGGTAAATCGAAAACCGGGTAATTGAAGCTGCAGCTGCTTTCTGCAACTGATCGACCAACATAATCATGTGATGAAGGCTGTTCCACACGTACAAGCCAATATCCGAAATCTCACGACGATCACGGTCGTAAGTGGGTTGCGTTCCCAATTCTAGTTATAGTCATTCAATGTGAATTCGTTCCTTAATGGTGGTGGTTAGACAGTCTTGCGGGTGCGTCCGCATTTTTATCGGTCCACTGCCATTGTCTAACGGGTTATTTGCATAGGTTTGTGCATGACTGGCCTACTTGGGCCTGTTGTAAAGAAAATTGCATTACAGGTAATTAATAAATCCTCCAGCGGTTTGCCCGGTGATCCCCAACTCATACCTAGACCTGTAGTATGGAGCATGTTAGAGTTGCTCGTCGTCTACTGTGGTCATTCGATTAGAGGTGTGCAGACTGTGAAAGGGATTCGTCTTTCAACGAAAGTAGCAAACAAATGCCACTCGCTTACAGGTTTTCGGATAGCATCGTGTGCAGGAAAATACTACAAAATAGTATCGCATCCGGGCATGAGAATGGATAAATTATTTACGCAGCCATTTTGTTCATGACGAACGTCTTTAAGGCTATCTGGTCCTCCATTATCTCCCAAAATATTTGAAACCGGCTACCTAGGGAAACATACTTCCCACTACAAAAGTACCCGTACACCGGTAACTAAAAGTGTTATAACTTCAAAAGTGAAAAGTATCATCAAAAGCCTCATGACCTACTTGTGCTCCTTTGTCCCGTGTGTGATATCCACGCTGACCACATGTGGAAGACGTCCAAATCGCTCGATTTCTCTTTGCTGTGCAAAAAAAGTATGTTTATATTTGCTGCCTTCATTTTAAACAGTATGCAATGGGCCTGTAAAATTGATCACGGAAAGCGTTTCCGGTTTTAGCACCCAATAGCAGACGCTATACAATGAATTCGCTTTACACCTCGTCTCGTGTCTACAAAATATACGAAACGACCTAGCATCTTTCGAGTCGTGGTGCAAAACATGGCTCATGACGTTCTCAGCAAACAAGTCGAACATTATCACTTATGGTTGTTAAATACCCAATGGGTATGTCTCACTAGACGGTCATCATATTGACACCGCCACATCCGTTCGAGATCCAGGAATCTGGTATTCAAACTCCTTCAATTTCTCTGAACAAGTACGCTTTCAGGTGGCAAAAACTAAAAGGATAATAGGCTGCATCAAAAAGACATTCGGTCTACGGGATGCGAGGCTGGCTGTTTACAAACTGTACGCTCGACCTCAACTTGAGTATTGCATCTTCACTTACTGTCACGTACGCAAATCCGAAAGGCTTGCTCTAGAAAATCTCCAACGACCATTTACCGAAAGCTTGACTGGATATTCATCCTTACTCACCTATAGTGAACGTTGTCAAACACTTGGTATTGATCCACTTTGGTTACGAAGGCTAAAGTTCAATCTTACACTTCTGTATAAACTGATACACTCGGAGGCCATCACCACATCGTTTGCCGTTCATTTCAAACACATCTCCTCATACGATCTGAGAAATAAGGGTGCCAATCTGCCAACCCTGTTAGCTCACAAAAAGATAACAGCCAACTTCTTTATTGTAAAATATTCCTATATTTGGAAAAAACTGCCGAATGAAATCACAACCAGTAGCAGCAGTTTGCATTTTAAAAAGGGCCTGGACAGCTTCCTTACATCATCAAACGTAATGTCAATCTCCAAACGTTGTGTATTTTCTGATGAACTTTTTGATTGTGGTTCAGATAACGTTCAGCCGTCAGCAGGATAAACGTATGTACCCGTCTTTACTATCAGGGTCCCATCTGAAACAGCTTGCCTGGAACTGTTTACTGCGTATCCACCGATTACTCACACCCCGTCTCACATTTGATTCATTCCGTACTCACGAAACCGCATCATTTAACTCACGTGCGTCACTTATATCGAGTGGTGCATAAAACAAAAAGAAAAAGAAAAAAGGATTACATATCACATATAACCTCTTCCACATTTTATATATATGTGCCAATTCGTAGTAACTTTGGCAATTAATCGGAATTTAATTAATGGTAACCAGTATTCACGGTTAACTTGGCCGGCAGACAAAAACTCTCCACAGAAAATTGTTTAAAAAAATACTCCCTTGTTTAACTTACATAAGCTAATTATAACTTCAGTTCAAATCGTGCGTTGTCCCCCCTGCCTCGAAACCCTCCTCATTATTCATTATTAACTGTTGTGGGCTATGAAATACAGATTCTAGCTTAAACATTGACCTTATAATACGAAGTGACGTCTGTAGAGACTGTTAACCTTTTTGCTCTCTTGTTATATACTGTTTGTCATACACGTTATGTTCGTTGTACATATATTCTACTTGTCTATTGTTTGAACGAATACGCACTTCGTCCTCGCACGCTTCAGCTTCTGTCTGCACGTAGTAGTTGTTACCGGGAGTTGACTGTGGCAACAGCGGATTTTAGTGCACGGGAGGAACTGAATTCGTTGGAATTTGTTTACTGTTTAACAAGAACTTTTTTCAAGCATGTGGCAAACTTAGTGTGTTGGAATTTATCGTAGACAGTTATTGTAACTGTCGATTGTTTTCTTGGTTCCTACTACACGTCAAAACTTTGGACGGTGTTTTGATTATCACGTGAAAATCAGCTTGGAACTAGCTGCCGGCTACCAAATTATCGTAGAATGTCATAACAATTATTTGCGTATATTATATGCTGTATTGGAAAAACACAAAAATATTAGTATCGCGTGAAGTTTTTGTCAAAAAATATAACATTTACATTAACCTTCATATTACATGTGATTACTTCACATTTTCCAATTTCACACATGACATTGCGCTCTTTTTCTTATTCCCACGAGCATCCATTATGCAAGGAGAATTTTCGCTAGGAATGGGCGCTCAAAACCCCATACTGATCGAGCGATTAGCGAGGTTTTCAACTTTTTGACGTTTTCGAGCAGTCATCGAGGCTTAAAATTATCGATAGGGAGTAAAATCTGTCATAAAAAAACGAATTTATGAGGGATCCGTGAATATCTGGCAATATTTCGGTGGTATCGTTCAATATATTGGAAATCATCAGTTTCTGAAACAAAAATGATGACGGGCGTTGAAAGGTTTGTTTGAACCGACCGCTAATGGGTTTGTCCTTCATTTCGCGCGAAGATTGATAATAATAATGGTGGGTGTTGTGATTGCACTCATGCGTTTCCATGCAAAGTATTTTTTTAATGTTCGATTATTAGTTTATCGTTCTATGTTGATAAATGACCAATTTTTTATAACTGTTATTTTAGGTGATGGATTATCTTCAGGGATTCAAAGATCTATTCGAGGATCGGAAATTTTCTAGTTTCTAAGACTTTTGAAATTGTTTGAAGAAATATAGGGAGAAATACAGTGTTTTGTACGTGCTTGGTTCAAGTAAGAAATCAAGCACGCCTGAAGTATGATAATATGAGTGTGAGTACTACTGAGGTTACGTGTTAGATGGCGTACAGATGTACCAAGTACAAGCGACGTAGAAGCGAAAGCCGCGGACTACGACGTGTTTAGTGAGTTGAGTTCACCAAATTTCCATTGCTCAGTTCTCGTGATACATGCTGCCAATAACGCTTCAATGTCGTTAGTAGGAAAACGATATTGGTTGTTAGCTCTTTTACGTTAGAACACAACAATGACCTAACTGTCTTGCTGTACGAGGCACCCCCAACAAATCGCCGGCTCACTGCAAGTGGAGTGAGCGACACTAGGCATTTGATCGAGTACAATAATCCAACTGCGGAGTTAAAGCATTATGCTGCGGATGTCTCTGGAAAGTATATAACGACAATGGATATTTCAAACATCCGTCATCGTTTAATATCTCCCACAATAAGTAAGTTGGTTTGTGTATATTGATGTTGCAGAAAACCTACCCCAAATTCTCGATCACATAAAGGAAAACGGCGTATTGCGTGTCCTCAAAGACGGTGGTAATAGATACACGCACATAGGTTTTGCGCGGAAGGAGCAAGTACAGTTGTTCATACGTTTTCCCGATGTGGTCAACGTCGATGCTACGCATGGAACCAACCGCCACAAGTGAGTCCTATATCAGTTCACATATGCGGTTGTAGCTTGAAGCTATATCAATTTCTTGTCACAGACGGGATGAACCATGGAAGACCCGTGGTGTATTGTTAAGTTCGGAGTGAAAAGTACGCTTCCCTTCATTGTTTGTTGGAAATATTTCGTGATGTGATGGAGGGTCACGTACCCGTGAGAACGTTTGTGATGGACAAAATGGCAGCGCAAATGCGAGCTGCACGAGTCGTGTTTGGGTGTGACATAATTCTATGGTATTTCCATATTCGAGATATCGTGAGGAAGCACGTAAGTTGGTGTCGTTAACCCTGTAATCTCCATTTAGACCAACTCATTTGGAAGTCGCTATTTGTTTCATCGTATGGCAACTGTGGATAACTTAGAAGAGTGAGTGAAAACTTTTGTCCATTTATGTTCAAGGTTCAACCAAGATGTAGCGTTAATCAGACGCATGGACCCGAAGTTTATGAACTACCTAATGCGCAATTGGCTTTATATAAAGCCTAAGTGGGCCATCCATTAACAATCAGACTTTGTTTACTTCGGAAACCGGGCAAACAACGCGAGTTAAGAAGCGTACTCATCCACGGGATCATTTAGCCACGGTCATCAGTAAAATTTGGCCCCACAGCGAGTGGCTAATACGGGAGTTTGAGATACAGTGCACCTATGTTTGTGACCGCCATGAGGTGGTTAACGTCAACGTGTACGTCAAAAATGTACTGTCTCGGCTGACGACGTTCGCCAGTCAATTGGTGTTGAAGCATCTCGGAAATCGTGCTTCCCTACTGCATTGTGAACAAAAAGACGAGTTCAGGGTAACTGCACCTTATGCAATATCAAATTTTAGCTTCGAGTGAGCCATGAGGGTGCACAGTACACTGTGGACATCAGTGATGGCACGTGTGAGTGCAACTTCTACCGGCTCATGTGGTTACCAAGCACTCACATGCTGTCCTCCTTCAAAAAGGGTTTCTATCCATACAGAAAGTTGTTGTTAACGAAAACCGCATTTGTTCTAGGCCGCTTCCCAAACCATCGATGGTGGCTTGCGGAATACAATTTGCCTAAGAGCAGTATGTTTCGCCGAGAGGTAACTGTTGCTGCTACCAATCCATTTCAACCGGATTACAAAATGCTGCATTAGGGGTTGGCGAAGCTGCAGGATGTTAATCCCAGGACTGGCAGCCGTATTTCCAAGGTTATTATAGCTTTCATGCACCAGTCCATCGCGAAAGCAAAGACGGCCTTACCACAGACTGACTTCCCCCTAGTTCCATCGTGCAGTACGAAGCAGCCAAGACGGGAGAAGAATGTTAACATGGGGGTGCCTTGTGGATGTTGTGGTGATCCTGTTAAAATGAATGGTTACCGATGCGACAGCGACCAACTAATTTTTCACTCAGAATGTATGAACAATACTGCTTTATCGTACAGCACTTTCTGCAACCCTCTGCAACCCCCTTCATCAGGTACGTTGTTATTTCATGAAGTATGTGGTTTTAGTCGCATCCACCTCAAACATTTCATTGCATCCGATGTTTAAACCGAAAAAGAAATCCCGTCCAGCACCCGTAACTGCTGATGATCCAGTGACGTCGGATGATGAGTTCCGTGTTGTGCATCCGCGCAAACGAGTTCAAGTGAATGTAATACCAAGTTATGTCGCGACGTCATTGGTCATGAAAAGCTATGCCACGCTTCTGAAGTTACCTAACGCTTACTTTTAGATACACACAGCACGAAGAGGACTTCTACTGAAGCAGAACGGAATGAAAAATGGCTGCAGAAAACTACATAGAATGTTGCACATAGTGATGCACTTGTAGTAAATGAATTACAACACTTCCATTTTATTTTCGTTGTGACTATAGGGTGCAGGTAGGCTGATCTTCAAGCATAGATGTCAGTGCGTTCATTTATAGACCTGTGAGGTTCAACATACTATGTGGTGCATAAAACTTCATAATTTCACCCAATTGCTGGCTACCGTATTGACAAACCAGCTTATGCCCGAATACAGTGTGCAGTAATTATGGTAATCAGACCACACAAAATAAAGCTCACATTGTGCCCGAAAATTACCTACTGCAGTCGTATCTACTTGCTCACGGTGTCGCTAAATACCTGGTGTTCCCAGTTCCACATGATGTTGATTATACGACCTCACACGTAAATCAGCTGTCATCAACAGTTTAATGGATTATTGAAAGCGCAATGTGCAGAAAAATATTTTAAAACTTATATTGTGCACGTTTTTCATTCTTTTGTTGCTAAAACTCTTTAAATTAACCCGTCTAGATTTCAGCTACCTCGCTGACGCATCTTTTCATCAAAATATCGCAATTCCTTAACGTCCCTGATAAGTGTTTAGCACATTTAAACAAACTTTTCGACGGCAAAATGAGCACATTTCATGTTTTATAATATACTTCGTCAATTAACATTCAGGATGTATCAAAACTCACATGTTAACGGTCTACCCAAGAGGGCATTTACTCCCTGCCTATAGGTTTCAGCGTCATGGAGGACCCGCGCTGGAGTCTGCACAAATCTTCGCCTGATATTGGAACTTTTCGTCCTCCCTTGCCCAACCTGAATTATTTCAGCATTTTTTCGACTGAAGTTACGTCAAATAACGGCGAATTCCTTGGAGGATTAATTTGCACGTATTTCCCGCTGTGACTTTGAAATATTTGAAACGTCGTCTTTACCTAACCTCGTAAAAGGTAACTTAATGTAACATCCCCATGATTTGAACAAAATCAATGGAACAGACGAACTATCTTCTTTCCTTCATGTGCAAGTCGAACGTTGTAAACTGTGACTATTTCCCCTCTGGTTACGTCTTCTTTTGTCAACAGATTTTATGCTTGTCTTGTTATATGTCCACTTGTTGCTTTGTACCGCATGTAATTATCTGTCGTGATCGCGCACATCCCAGCGTGTTTCTCACGAGTGCGATGAGAAATATATATTATTGTTATTATCATTGCAGGTTCCAGCTTACATCTCATGTGTCCCGTGTCAACGGTTGTGATGAACTAGCCTCAAACATAAGCTATGCACTGCTTAATATCAGCAGTTGTTGTATTGTACTCTGGCAGATTCCTACAGTCCTTCACTTTAGTCATTGTGAGCCTTCGAGTTGTAGAATGAGACTTACACACCATGCGATTAAGTGAGTAGTTTTGCTCCAACTCGAAAAAACTTTCTTCGAAACAGGCGTTCGTTCACACAACATGAAACCGAGACTCGTAATAGGTACCGCGAGGGCTAAATTATTAGAAATGGCAAACATTAACCCACCAGACAGGTCGCATACCTCCGCACACATTTCCACGCGTACCATACTTCGCAGAGCGATAGTAAATTCAGACGACTCGCAACCATCGTGACACGTTCCCTTATGCTACCCCAGAACTGTTCTCGGCTTTCGGCTGGCGCCACGGTAGTAAACAACACCGATGTATTCCATGTACCTTTGCAGGGACTCCTTGAAATCTGGAAAAGTGTGAAACCCGCCGTCCTCAAAAATAACCTTGTAGGCCACAGCAATATCCAAGTGCTAAAGACAAAGTGATATTATTACATACTAATGTGATAAATAAAAAAAAGTTGCCATGGATTAGTTTATCTACGTAAAGATATAATTGTTATTTTTGACAACTTTTATACCGTACAGTCTGCTTACATTTTATCTACGTCCCCGTCCGTCTGAAAAATATTCCTATATAACAAATTATGATGACCAAAACTGGACGTCAAACAAGATCGACTGATGTCAATACCACTTGTTCTAGCTCTAAAGTAAATATTGAACCACCTAAGGGCAAATGCTTCAGGCTGGCAACTTACTAAGGCCCTTCCAAAAATGCTGGCTTTAAAGAGGGTGAAAATAAGCTGGTGGTTCCCGCCAGTATGCCTCTGACTAAGAACTGTCCTATCCCCTAGACAATGTATTGGCGGAGTTATTTGGTAAGGTATCTAAACTGGAAGCCGAACTTGCCCAACTAAAATCAAGCTATGCCGTATTCGATTCTCTAAAGAAGAATCTCATCTCCCTATCTTACATCTTCAAAGTGCCGGAAGGTTCCAAGATGAATGGATGACATAGAGAGCGCAAGCATGTTTCTCAACACGTTGACGACAGAAATCACAAAACCGATGCGTTGCACATTTAATGCCACTGTATTCAATGTGCCAGATAAGCTTCCCCTGGTGCCATTAAAAAGAAATTCACGAGGATTACTAAAAGAAACCCGACATCATATACCTGCAGTCGTCTTCGTAAGAAGACTCAAAAGATCTGCTGCCAGCTTTTGTTCAAATTCCAGAGCGAAACAATTGCGAGTTTGTTAATCCAATGTCGGGACTTTATCAAGTCCAAAACCTTCCTTAAAATGATAAGAATTATGCGGGATAGAACGCCACTTGAGAGGGAATGTCAAAATGTCTTATTGCGCAACACTGTCACCTCCAAGCGTGTAACGCAGGACGCATTCAAGCAAGGTGCGATGATGTCCAAGGGTATTGAATCGGGTCCATAAGATCGTGTAGCTACGTCCTGCTGTATCACACCTGAACATGCCTGTGTTCCTCTTGAAGCAACAACGACACAACAGAGGACAACATACTTGCCGACTTGATTAATTTAACAGTAGATTTTGACAGTCTCAGCAACCTGCCTTACGAAATGGCGGCTCCTGTCGAGGAGTCAACTTCCAAACAACAGCATGTAAATAAATGTGCCCATATTGAACCAAATGGAGCGTCTATATCTCAACCTGTCTACGCGGCACCTAGATCAGACAAAGTAAGGCTCAGACCATCTACTAGTCGGACACACGCCGGCATTCTAATTTTAAACTTATCCAAAATGAACCAAACAACCAGCCACCAGTGGAGCACTGACTTTAATAAACCCTCCTCAATTCACTATCCTACGAGTCGCTCGTGCTTACCTCCTCCGCATTACGAGGGAAAAAAATAAGCATGTAAACCCATACCCACACCCAGGAAAAAAAGCATGTATCCATTACTAACCTCTAACCTTCGGCCTCTTCCCAACAATAGCAGTCTCTTACGTGACACACTTTTTAAAGCAAGACTTAACCAGAACCCCACTATCTCCACCAGAGTCGCATATCCCATGCTTAATGCCCCTTTTAATACGAACAGCCCCATACTATGAATGCTCACCTAAATGCAACCCGTGATCTCTTCACTGACAACGTGCATGTAGATATGACCAATCCATTTCAACATTACCCCTTTTTATTGCGTCACACACCGTTCAAACCTCCCCTGCCCAGTCCACCTCCCATATTTCCACTGCCACACCACACCTTACCGACACTTCAAAATTTTCTGTCATGGGACCAGACGCAGGCGACATTCCATTAATCATCGATGCGCTCACCATAACCGCATCAGACCGAGTGACGTCACCAAAGTCTCTGAATAACAAAGACCCTCCTGGTTTGGACATTTTTAAAGGCCTAAAAATGACAGCGAATAAGGGAAATGCACTAAGTTTATTGCTTTTGAATGCACGCTCACTAGTCAATAAGATGCATATTTTTAGATCTTTCATCTTCCTTTATAGTCCTTGCATTATTCTGGTCGCTGAAGCTTGGTGTACCCCCGAGAGTGTATTAGGTTATCATATGTTCCGTAAAAATTGCGGTACACGACGTGGCAATAGATGTTGAATTTACTTAAGGGAGCAGTATTCTGCAACCATACTAGGTGAGCAGTGTTTTGATAGAAATGATAACTCATTGCGGCCATCATTGTCAGCTGGATCTTGTGAACTACTCTTAGGATGGGTCTACAGACCACCTAACGCTACTCATGACGACATGACCGACCTTATTAATGGACTGAATTATGTATCAAAATTGCCCACACAGCACAAAATAACTTGTGGAAATTTCAATATGCCTAATTGTTGATTTTGCTAAGGTCTGTAGCATTATTTTTGAGATCGGTGTGCTTTGCTTGATCATTGTTGAAGGGTGGCCCTATCTTTCCTTAACTTTCCTTAAGAATAAACAGTATTGACCATTTTCCTTCTTACACCGGCTACTGTAACCGTTTCCCTTACTCTCATTCAGTCAGAGCCTTGTGCATTTTTAAATGTCAAAATAGGACATTCTTCTTTCATATTCTTTCTTGAGTAGCTAATAATTATTATCATTTCTCGATGCGTGAACAGTCATTTTGCCCCAACCCAACCAATTACCATTTGTTTGAGTGAACTCAATTCCGTTTTATCGCCCTCCATTACTGAGTGTAGTGTGCGACTGAAACCAGCAAGCGCGCACTAGTTGAATTTTAATTGGTGACGGAGTGTGCTGCTGTGCTGTCGGCGCCGTTTTATTTATCGTTTGTGTAAGTCGTGTGCATAGCTTACTTTGCCTTTGGCCCATGTTTGTTTCTTGTTGTTTCCTTTTGCAGGACTTGTTGGAACGCTGGCCCCCTTCCAATATCGTTCGCTACCCCCATGTGGGACCTGTCACCGCGGTTGGAACAACCGGCCTTACACTCCGAATCGACGGCAACAGTGTGTATCTCCAGGTGAGCGAATTTGCAACGCAGTATATATTCCATCAGCCATTAGTTCAAGTTTAACTTCAGCTTTTGCCATAGAGTTAAAGATTGGAGATGTCACGGTCGTGGGGTTGTTAGATACAGGGGCATCTCGTAGTTTGATTAGATCAGATGTTACCAGGAGACTCGGCTGCTACAAATTAGGGCCTTGTAGTTGGAAACTAACCGCCGCCGACGGCTCGGCCATGAATACTCAAGGATCAGTGACAATCCCGGTGAAGTTAGCTAACCAGACGCTCCGACATACATTCGTAGTGGCCCCGCACCTCCAAGTTAGTTGCATAGTCGGAATTGACCTTTTAAAGCGTCTTGGATGCTGTCTAGATTTAGCAAAACGCCAGCTGCTTACACCCTCGTGAACGGTGCTCCTTGGATCATTGTACGACCATAACTGTTCCGAGTTTACCTTACAGGTCACCCCGGGGGATGCCGGATCACAAGTCGAAACGTTGCTTAAGGCCTCGGGGTGGCGTTATGATAACCCAAGCACAGCTAAGTTGAGGAAAGTAATTCTCGATCACATTGATGTGTTCGCTTGGAGTAACAACAACCTGGGTCGAACAAGCGTGCTGAGACACAAAACAGACACGGGGAACGCCTCTCCTATAAATACACCACCCAGGAGAATCTCGGTGGCCTTACAGGTAGAGGTGTCCAATATGATTGATGAGAGGCTGCAGGAAAACGTAATTCAGCCTTCGAACTCACCATGGGCCTCTCCTGTTATGTTCATGAAGAAGAAGGACGGTAGTTGGCGACTATGTGTGGACTACAGGGAGCTAAACAATGTCACTATTAAGAACGCGTTCCCACTACCTCGTATTGATTACCTGTTCGACACTCTGGGAAGTTCCTTCTACTTCAGCTCGTTGGATCTAGCTTCAGGCTATTGGCAAGTAGAAGTAGAAGAATCAGACCGGGCGAAAACAGCGTTTGTAGTGCCCACAGGACTGTATGAATTTCAAACAATGCCCTTCGGGTTATCAAATGCTCCCGCCACATTCCAGCGTCTAATTCAGCGGGTGTTGAATGACCTCATCCCTCATCAGTGCCTCGTTTATTTGGATGATGTTATCGTCCATGGGAAGACAAACGAGGAACACCTGAGAAATCTGTCCAGCGTCTTTGAAAGGTTAGCGCAAGTGGGCCTGACGCTCAACCCCGCTAAATGTCATTTAATGCTAAAAGAAGTAACTTACCTGGGGCATGTGATTTCTGGGGCACCATTCGAACGGATCCGAAGAAAATTGAACAGATTATGACCTGGCCTACGCCGCAGAACTCTGAGGAGGTGCGTAGTTTCATGGGCCTCGCCTCGTATTATAGAAGATTTATATCGGGGTTCGCACGCATCGCTAGCCCGCTACATGCCTTACTAGAGAAAAATCAAAAGTTTGAATGGTCCGGAGAGTGTGAAGCAGCATTCAGGGCCCTACGACATTCCCTATGCTCCGCGCCTATCTTGTCACTGCCAGACTCCTCGCCTGCAGCCGGCGAATACATCTTGGACACTGGTGCGAGTGATTATGCCATTGGGGCCGTATTATCACAAAAGGGTGCTGATAGACAAGAGAGATTGATCGTTTACAGAAATCGAACTCTTACGATTTCGAATGTGAGCACCGAGCTGGGAGAAGTCACGCCAATGCAGATGCGTTA
>JTDE01000612.1:198196-212109 GCA_014338405.1 Paragonimus skrjabini miyazakii
GTTAACTCAAGACGTAGCGGCCTGCGTCTGGGATTCGTGTTCAAATTCCCAAGTAGATTGCTGAGGTACAACAGGGTTATTGCCGATTGTTCTGTCGTCTATCGTGAAAAGAATCCAAAATTTGCATCGAATCGTCAACGTATGACGCAGCTCCTGTTGAGCATAATCCCGAAATAACTCTATTTCCACTTCATTCACAAAGGGCTGCTACCTCAAACAAGCCTTGAGACTCAACTGGCGGCTACTTTCTTTGATTTATCTGATCCCTTGAGGCAATCCAGTCAGTTACTTCCCAAATGTAGAGTGTATTTTGAAGACTAACCCTCGTTTTGTCCACACCACTGGAGGTTCGCGGCAGTTGTGTGGTTGTGGTCTGCTCTTACTTAGGGGCAGTAACTTAAAGTTTGAGCCTTATTAAAGCGTCCTAACTCTCACAAGACCCCGATCGTATCATCATTTAACTAGCTTCAAGTTTCTGTTTCCAATAACAGGGAATAGTTTCGTCCCTCATTTTACGTGCATGGCCAAGTCATTATTCTGACCTAGTAGAATGCCTACTCTGTTTGTATCGAATTTCGAAGCCATAGTCGTGTGAAAATCCGACCCTACCCAATTCCCCCCAAACGTCTATCCCTGTATATTCTACCGCCTCCTGGTTCTGGCCGCTAGTTGGCCTTGACCTAGATGTTTTCGTTTTACCGCGTCAATTGAAAGTTGTGCGAATAGCCATTTGTCACTTTTTGTACTTTGCTTGAGTGGTGCGTGAATCACTTTTTGGAATTCGGCTCGTCCCTGTTGTTTTTAAACCCGTTGACCGCTCGAAAGAACTCTGTTGGGTATGAATGTCATATTTTGTGCTTATAGTTCATCTTGAGCCTATTTGGCATCAAATTGTAACTATCTCCCGTAAACGATCCGTCGATCAAAACTGTTGAGGTTGTCTAATTATTAACTCTGATCATTTGTTCAATAGTACCGTGGCATTGTGAACCAATCTTGTTTTGACCATCTTGGATCGTTGGTTTATTGCTACGCGTAGCTCAACGTCTTCCTGGAAGATTGTACACTGTTGCCGTCACTTTTACTCCACACTTCAAGCCTCCTCATTGCCTCCTTATGTGGGTGTAAACTTCTCATCGCCGCGTAGGCCACCATTATTTTACTGCTGGAAACTTCACAGTGATCACCGCCCGCTTTCATTGTGATTTTCACACTCGCAAGTCCTGACTTCTTCGTCCTCTAAGTTCAACATAGTCATGATATCTAGGTTGGTCTGCTCTGTTTGTGGTATGTTATTGACACACAGTTGTTGTGCGTTGGCATGTCACACATGCTAAAATTAAACTCATAAAGTGCAAAAAGTTGATTCTATCAGGTTTTCATTTTCACGCGCCAAGCATTTATCAACCATATTCAGCTGCTGTTGTCCCAATCGTAAAACGCTCACGGTCAGTTAAGCACCTCGCCTCACTCATTATCCCCTACACCTTCATAAACTGTTACCCCCAGGAACTTCATGTGCAATGACTCCGTTCGATAGAGCGTCTCCAACAATGTCTTCTGTACTGATCTTCACTGT
Source organism: Paragonimus skrjabini miyazakii (assembly GCA_014338405.1). NCBI lineage: Eukaryota > Metazoa > Platyhelminthes > Trematoda > Plagiorchiida > Troglotrematidae > Paragonimus > Paragonimus skrjabini miyazakii. The sequence continues at coordinate 199,776 of JTDE01000612.1, forward strand.
GGTGCCACTCTCTCCAGCCCAATCAACACTGGCCCTCCCACCTTGCATGGAATCACCAGCCCAGTTTCCTCCACGTTTAAGCGGTCCAGCATATTTGTCAGTCCACGACTTTCAGCTTCTGTAATAGTTCCATCAAAACACCAAAAAAAAGCATATCAGACGGGTTTTTAGTTGATCTGCGCCCACCGAACAAGATCGCAACTCCAACAAGAGGGCCTTCCGACCTTTTAAGAGAAACCTTCGTTGGACCTCATTGGGAAAAATCTGAGATGGCCCACTACCCAATGTTTCAGCGCGCTCGATACCGCAGGGCTTACAGGCCGTTTTGTTCCTGAGACTCTAGTCCCAGCGACAGAATTTATCGTGCATTGTCTTTCAGACAACAAGGCCTTGTTTTCAACTGAGAGATAAACCGAAGTTCAGTCCGGCTGAAGTGCGAGGTAGCTATCAAGATTAGAGGCCGGTCATCGACCGGTGAGTTAATCGGAAATCTGTGCGGTTGAGCTCGCGCCACGCAGTAACATGGCATGCTGACATACAATACGACAGCACACACCATGCTAATTTTCTTAACAGCCAAGGCACAGAATGCAACTGTGAGTTTTGCTGCTATTTTGCACACCATACTAAAGGCAGATGAGTGAAATCTGCAGATCGCCGTACATATTCTCCTTAGTAGGATGCTGTGACATCAACCCCCCTACCCTGATGCGGACAGCTGGGGCCACCCACGTGACCTGGTTCGGTTCATAGTGCACAGGCTGACATTCAATCAGCCTACGAGTGGTACGACAATTTCCGTGGATTAAAGAGCAACAACGTCCACAGTTCATAGCTAGGTCTCATTTGAGTGTCCTTCTTGGAAGGTGCCAAAATTAGCGCCATAAATGAATGTTTGAGATTGGGCATTCACCGACAGCTTGTGAATGGCATCAAACACGACAATCACGATCGGCGATGCCACATGCCACGCCGGCGCCGAACAAAGCGTGAGACAGGAAGTGAAACGACTTAGGCTGAGTAGCGATATATTGACAGGTAAAGTACCCAACTAAATAACGTTACAATGAGTAACGTCTGAATAAACAAAGTGAACAAACGCACTCTCATTTTGGATGATTTTAAAACTTCCTTTGTGACTGCGTTTGCGCATGCTTTCTCACCGTTCTACGAGGCGCTCCAGCCAGTACCCCCTGCGTCCAAAAAGGGTGGTGGTCGATAACTGAGGCGTAAGTGTAAGGGGTTCCGGGCAGGTACATCCGAGATGCTGACGGGAGCCTCAGTAATCTTAAACTCGGTGGCGAGCCAGAAACAACTCGACTGCAAAGATGCTTCAGGGAAATCACAGTAGGCGGGCTTTATGCGGTCGACTAAAACGGGTTCCTGCCTTTCTAGACGATCTATGATGCACACAGGTCCATTCTTTGCAGCATATTGAAAGATCTTTCGTAATAACGTTTGAGGGAACGTCGCTACTCACTCAGACCTACGAACACGTGCGTACGCCCACGAATGGCGTTCGGTACAAAAACCTCACGTTTGTGCTGTCCGGTGTCTGCAAATGGAAACGACGCTCCTGGACGGCGAATTGTCTGGTAGAAGAAGGGTCTTAACTAAAGTGGTCTGCAGTGGTGGTGAAGTAGCCCTCGGACACACCTGTTGGTATGTCATGAAGGTGTTCGAGGCTGGAAACCTGAAGGTTGCCATTGGCGGCTGCACGAATACCAAGTAGCAACACTGGCAAGGTTTCTATAAAATGGATTGAGTCGATTATTCCATTCGCGTTTGAATGTTGGGCCGTAATGTAGAAGCAGTGGTAGCCAAGGATATGCAATGTTCCAGCGAAGCAACTGCCTCCAGATCTCAGACTACGGTCGGCTGTCACACTAGCCCGGCAACCGTATAGTGCAAACCATTGGTGGCAACGTTGGGTACCGGGTAAACTTCCAGCCATCTACGGAAGTGATCAACCATCGTGGGAAGATACGACACCGTGAGACGATGGTAGAAGACCAACGATGTCGGTGTGTACTTATGACGGACGAGAGGAAGTGGTGGGATATGGGCATTTTGATAAATATGTGATAAATAATTTTAGCCAGTTGAAGGGCTAAACAAAAGTCCATTTCTATACACGGCAAAAGGTACCTATCAGAAATGAGCTTGGCCGTGGCCGGGATGCCAATATGGACAACATCACGTAGTGTATCGAACACACCTCGTCGGAAAAGAGTAGGAACCATTGGACCCGGACGTCTAGCGAAAGTATCGCAAAGAACAGCTTCTGCAGATCTTACCTAAGGCTCATCCGTCAGACGTAGATCTGACCGCTTGCATGAAGCGCGGAAATCAGTTTCTAGACGTTGTATGATGTCCACAGCGTTTGAGTCAGCTAGATCACGACCAACCGATGTCGGCACTCGTGATTAAGTATCGGTCACGATGTTATCTCTGCCAGTAACGTGGCGTACCTCTGAAAGGAACTGATATATGAAGTCCAAATATCAAAATTTGCGAGGCCGATGTCTATAGAACTTATTGCGGAGAGAAAAACTAATGGTCCATGGTCACTGGAAATCACAAATTGGTTTCCTTAGAAGACATGTAGGAAGTGATGAATGTTCAAGCAGACCGTTGACAATTCACGACCGAACGTACTGTACCTTGCTTCAGCCGGAAGTGAATGTCAAGAAAAGGAGGCTAGCGGTTTACAGAGTCCGTCGACGTACTGCTGAACAACGACGCCTATCCCGAGGTCTGGCACCTCACAAGCTATAATTACTTCCTTCGATAACTGGAAGTGATGTGACATGATGGCAGTGGCTAATGCACATTGAATATCATCAAACAATTGGATAGCTGTTGTACACAGCTGAACGTTCCCACTGACACGGATAAGGAGCAAATCGGTTGATGTTTGCATAGGCTTAACGCTTAACGTCCTTTATAAGTGACGATTCCGTAAATTCGACGGATGTCAGCGACAGGTGTAAGACGAGGATAATTGCGAATTACTACCACCTTATCGGTCAGTGGCCGGAAACCGTGCTGATTGAGGTAGTGTCCCAGGACCCTTAATGCGGGTTTGCCGAAAACTCATCTTTTTTCAATAATCAGTATGCTGGAAGTTGCTAATTTGTCGAAGAGCTGTCGCAGATTGATTCGTTCTTCTGATATAGACGCGTTTATAAATTATCAGTCGCCAATGCTACGATGGGCAAAATCCAGCCCCCGGGTGACGTTATCAATACAATGTTGAGACGGTTACGCGGAGTTTCGTAAACCAAACGGCACACTTGCTCAAATAAGCCTAACGAAACCATGGCAGTTATACTGGAAAAATCCACATCGGCAACCAGGATCTGACAGCAGAAGCGTACCAGGTCGGTTTCTGAAAACACACGAGTGCCAAGGGGGCTGAACGTGACGTCCTGTATGTGTGGGTTTGGGTACCCGTTGGACACCATGCAGCTATTAAACGAAAGATATCCTCCATACGAACATCAATCTCTCAAAGCTTTAGACAATTTATGGAGTGTTGAAACCCATGGAAAAAAGGACGGGCGTACGGTTCCAAGTTTAAGCGTGTGCACAAACTCGGCTAGAGGTAACCTTAGATTGTTTAGCGTCAACCTGTGGGCTTCGGTTTACACCGAAGGGCCTGATTTTATCATATGCCGTGTGGAACCATCGATCGTATGCAGAATAAAAATAGCAGAAGACAGCCGAAAAATTATTGACTAGAATAAAAACGAATTTAACATTTTAGATCCTCGAAACACGAGACTGACTGATAACCAAACGGTCAAAATCCTGGTTACGGTAGGCCATGCAGTGAGATCGACAAAACAGCGCCTTCTACAGTGCGCCAGAAGACAAAAGCGCGAAAGCTCGGTGCCGATTACCGCAATTTGGAAGTCGGCAGTCGCGAAGATCCAACGCAAAGGCCCGCAAAAAAACTGAGTTGTGTGTGAGAGTGCTAACCGAAAAGTTTAATACTGTTTGAGCGCTGGAACGTGCACTACTTCAGTTGGTTCACTCATCCTGACCTATGTTGTTCAGGTTGTTCAGGTTGTCCCGTGCCATTTAGTTTTTTGGTTGTTTATCTAGCGTGGGTTTATTCTTAGTCATATTAGGTATATTTAGGACTGTACTAGTGTATCGCCCTTGTTTGCATGGTTTTCAGTTGTAGTATTTTGCTTTTATTGTTGCTCAACACTTTTGTTGACTATTGCATCATTGTACTGTAGTCCAGTTTCGTATTATTGTATAATTCACTATTGTATAGTGTCGCACCGCTGTATTGTATTGTATTCCAGTTTTGAACCAACTCGGTTAAAAAGTTCTTGCTATGGATGACCTGGCTTCTAATTGCAGGGACTACAGGTGTCTTAAGCCGGTTACTGTGGGAATCCAGTGCGATAACTGTGAAAAGTGGTATCACAGCCGGTGCTCCAAACTGAACGAGGCTGCAGTAAGGTTGTACAGACAACATAAACAGTTGAAGTTGGTCTGCTCTCACTGCTGTTCATTGGCGGAAGTCTTCTCACGACTTCTGCAAAACTAAAAGCCATTGAGGCATTGATAAAAATGACGGTGCCCAAAAAGTTCCTGCCGAGCAGAGACAATGTAAGATAGAAAGAGTAATTGAAAAGCAGAGGGAAGAGATAGCAACTCTCAAGTTGAGGATCGATGGTCTTGTGGACGACACATTGAAACTGCGTATTACGGGCGGAAAAGTGATAGGGAGATCACGTAACATTCTGGTCCTTAACAATGAAGAGCTAGTGGTCAGGAGGTAAAAACTAGAAAAGAGCTGGATAGAAGGAGGGTGTTAGAAATTCTCAGGATGGCAAGGTCGTCTGCAACCACTGGTATCAAACGCATACATAGAGTAGGTAGCTGGAGACTAAGCAATTCTAACGGAGCGCAAAGCCGGGCACGTCCAATACTGACCGAGTTTATACAAGTCTCCCAAAGGGACTATGTACTCAGCATGGCCGACAGATTACATGAACTGTCACGAGGTAGGAATCAACTCATTCCGGACAATAAAATGGACTCAGAGTATGGCAGTAAGTCAGCGTTACCGCCAAAAACAACAGCCGGTAGTGTTTCAGGTAGACCGTGGGTCCAAGTGAAGGATATTGCCGTACTGGCGACTCCACTGATCCAGTGCGACAAACAAGTTGATTTACCGAAAAATGGCAGGGACGTTGGATTTAAAATGATCTCCCCCATAACTACATCTATTACGACAATAGCATGTAGCGGTAAATCCGAGGCTGACCGTAGTAAAATTAAGAGAACCTCATTCGCCGATAAGATAAGCACCATCTGTATGACGGAACGGAAAACCAATATAAAACTGGAAAGCTAGGAAACTTCAGTTAGTAGGGCAAGATCGGAAAAAACCACGAAATTGGTAGCAACTAAGGCCAGACTCTACGGGAATGGGGTTGTTCCTGTATGTAAGTCCTTGAAGGAGAGTCAAGCATTCTGCCATAGTCAGGTTTTTGGTGAGGTTGTCGCTCGACCAATGACAATGACAATGCATAAGGAAAAGGAGACGAAGCCGAAGGAAAGCGCTGACGTTGCTGTGGTCGAAGGAGTTGGAAAGCTTAAGGAAGTGGTGGAGCCAAACGTTTCAGCGTTGGACAGAAAAGCTACTCAGGAAAACGGGCAGTCCTCTCGGGTCCTCCGCTCGAGGGGAGTTCTGACACAGTAAAGATATCCGGGCAAATGTTACATGGAAAGAACCTCCAGTTTTGGTATACAAATGCCTGCAGCATTAGCAAGAAGTGGGGGGAGCTTAAGGAACGTAGTAAGGGTTTCGATGTAATAGCTGTGGATGAAACATAGATAAAACCGGAAGTAGCTTTGGGGAATTGCCCTCCAGAGGACTTTTCCTTTTACAGACAGGACCGCACGGCTGGGCGCGCCGGTGGAGGTGTCTTGTTACTGGTAAGCGATAAGTCCAAGTAATGGAAGGCCCCCTTCTCAGTAAACACCCCGAACGTACAGGCAATTTCCTGCTACATTCAGGAGAGTAACAGGAGACTGCTTTTTTGCAGCGTTTATAGGGACCACTGGCTGGCAATGACGAAGATAAGCTTCTGCTGAATGTCTTGAACGCTCTAGTTAGTAATTCAGCGAACTTAGTGGTAGCTGGAGACTTCAACCTCCCAGAGATCTCTTGGTGCAATGAAACAGCCAAGACGGGTATCCCCGAAGGAATATTCCTGGACTGGTTGCACTCTAATTCGTTGAGTCAACATGTTCAGATGCCTACTCGGTTCCGACACGGGTATGCACCATCCGTGCTGGACCTAATATTTACTCGGTACGAACAGGCTATTGTTAACTTGGAAAGTGGGGCTCCGCTTGGGAACAGCGATCATTGTGTTCTGATTTTCGAAGTCCGCGTGACAAAGGAACCTCCCTGAAAAAATTTGTTCGGAATTTTGATCGAATGGATGTCACACGGCTCTTGGAAGTAACAGGGAGCATATCGTGGGCTCCTGATGTGGAAAACGCTTCTCTAAAAGGTACGTGGAAAGTCATCAAAGAAGGGCTTATAGTACTAAGTGATCAGTTTACACCCCTAGTACTAAGAGGAGCTCGAAGTCGTCCGCCCTGGTGGAGGCAAACGGTGTGAATCGATTTTCAACAGAAACAAATGTTGGAGGGAATACAAGAAAAACGAAAGCCATCGTAACTGGCTAAATTACAAAATTTGTAGAAATGCAGTCTGCAAGGCCCAGCGCCTGGCAAAATACCGCTTTGAAACAAGCCTTGCGCGCAAGACAAAAGCAGCTTTGAAGCACCTTTACTCGTATGTTCAATCCAAGGGAGCCTGCAGGCAAGAAGTAGGAGCCCTGTTGGCAAAGGAGGGTAAACCAGCCACCGATGAAACAGAGAAAGTCAACCTCTCCCGTGAAATTTTCGAAGGGTTCACAGGAGGGATGAAGGCAAGATTTTGCCAACATTGATAAAGTCCAGACCTCATAGCATAATGAACAATCTAGTTCTCACTGAGGAAGAAGTGGAGAAGGTCCCACACTCTCTTAAGCCCCCAAAATCCGCAGGAGCTGATGGCATTCATCCGGTCATTGTTAGTCCATTAGCGGGAGTTCTTCAGCATCCAATATGGAACCTGTTTACAACTTCTGTAAAGGAAGGAAAAATCCCAGGTGAGTGGCGCGTAGCCACGGTGGTGGCTATTCACAAGGGAGGCTCGCGAGAGAAGCGAAATAATTACAGACCAGTGAGTCTGACAAGTATAATGGGGAAATGCCTGAAACGGCTAATTAGGGACGACGTTTCGACCTATCTTGTTGAAAGCAGCCTTCTTAGCATTGCACGACACGGTTTCTAGAAAGGAAAATTCCGTCTATCCACCCTCCGGTGTATCATGGATGAGGTCAAGAAGCGATTGGACGACGGCCGGAAAGTCGAGATTTGCTACTTGGATTTCGGCAAAGCCTTCGATTCAGTAAATCACCGTTATCTCATCCACAAAATGAGGTGGTTTGGTATCTCCAACCTAGTGATTGACTGGGTAGAGGGTTTCCTACACAACAGGGTTTTTAAAGTAAAGGTTGGAAGCGGATTCTCTGAAGTAGGTACAGCTCATGGTGGCGTCCCTCAAGGACCCGTTTTGGGTCCTCTCCTTTACCTGCTGTTCATAAATGATCTAGTAAGTGGGCTTAGCAACCCGTGCTTCGTATTCGCAGATGGTGTTAAGATAGCATGGTCTACAAATCGTGCCGCATTAACGCAGGATCTGAAGGCAGTAGCAGAGTGGTCTAAATGGGACATTCCATTTAATGCCGCCAAATGCCAAATGGTAACTGAAAGCTCTGAACCCCTGAAAGTACCCGGTCCCCAGGGTCCTTTCAACATTGAGTGCGTAGAAAAGGCCCCAGACCTAGGAGTATTGATCAGAATCGACTTAAAACACTCAGCCCAGTGTGCAGTGGCTGCACATAAATCCCGAAATGAACTGTTTAGACTTAGGCGAGTTTTTGTCCAACAGACAACCGGAAGTATTCCTGCCGCTATACAAAGCCACTGTTCGGCCTCACCTAGAGCACTGCGTGCAGGCGTGGGCTCCCTACCTACGTTAAGATATCCAGCGCATTAAGAAAGTGCAACAACTCGCAACCCGAATGATTACAGGATTTAAGGGTAAACCCTATCGTGACCGTTTAAAGGAGCTCGGATTGTACTCCATGGAAAGGAGGAGAGTGATAGGTGATCTTATCGAGAGCTTCAGAATACTGAAAGGCGTAAGTGGCGCAAAGTCCACAGACTCATTTGCAAAAATGGGTCAAAAATCCATCACCAGATGTCACAGTCTCAGACTGAAGAAAAGCAGGGCTCGTTCAAACGTACGAGCAAACTTCTTCAGCAACCGGATAGTGAATGTGCGGAACAAGCTCCCAGATAAAGTAGTACATAGCGATAGTGTGATCTCATTCAAACTGCGGCTGGATAAAGTGTGGCAAGATATCTTTCCAGATCTTCTTCAGCATAGCGAAGAAAACTTGGCAGGTAGTGGTAACATACAGAAATGTGGCAGCGTAAGGGCTTGTTTCATCTTAGAGTCAGCGTTCCAGGTTACATCTGTGACAGAGTTACCCTGTAAGCATACTCACATGCCGTAGGTAATGTACCAGACGTATATGGTCAAGCCTTCCATTGTAATGTACGGTGTGGGGAGCATAGGCATTCCAAGTTGAGAATGGAGGCTGGTCGGATGGCATCACCCCAATGTTTTCTGGGCGATAGTATTAATACATTTCTCAAAATGCTAACCTGCCAACCTGTGAACCTTTCAAGTCCATGCACATTCCCCCCTTTTCCGGTCTCACATACCGCAATGTTATCGTATGGTTGGGATGTCCGCTCGGCACAAATGTGGAACCTCCGATCAGAGACCAAAGTGAAAAAGCGTTTAAACATCATCGTCTGCAGATCTAGAGCGGTGATATCACGGGTGGCAACTGGAGCAACCTGCATTCAGTTCCACACCGCTGTCTATTCAGGGGTTGTGGGTTCGAAGCAGTTCCCTTCTCAGTAGCTACACTCCACCTACTCCTGGGTCCCAGGCTGTCTGCTGATGTGACAGAGAGGTCAAACCAACGTGACCCCAAAGAAAGAAGAAAAAATAAGTTTCTAAGTCCCAGAAATGCTACACACGGCATCAAAAGATAAAACCCTAACTAGGTGTTGTCGTGAAAACAAAAAAGGGGTGCTGAGTAAAATTAGTTGATTGGTGGATCTGAGTTTGAGCCAGAGATAGAATCAGGCCTATGGATATCCATTTACAACAATGTGGGTTGCAGGTGACCAATTCTTTTTTAGTGCTTTTTTTACACGTTTTTGTTACGGGGTAACGAGTTGATAGAGTTATTTGTTGCTTAGAAAAGGCCTCCTAAGTTGGTAGACGGCCTGCACAGTTAGGAGAAGATGAGGGCTAAATACGCTTGTGACAATATACCTACAGAGGTGTGCTATCCTTGTGATCCTGTTAAGAGGGGATGGAGTTGGAAATGTAAATAGAGGGTTTGCTGTTGCCTCTTTCATAAAGTATACCACTACCTGTGGGTCTTGTCTATCATGGTCAAATTCCCTTGTAGTTTGAAGAAACCTAACGCCAACTATCATGTATTTAAGCGGCCATTGAGGTTGCGATTATTTTTTATTCATTCTCCCCTCCCTCATTCTTCTTCCCCACATAGATTACTCGATAATCGAAACGGGCTCGAAATCAAAAAACGGAATCTGGAAAATCCGTCATTCTCAATTCTAGCGGGACATTCGCAGCTCTGGGTGCTGTTCTCTGGCATTCAGGTGCAAATATTCTGGACGCTCGATTGGCAACAGCTATTTTGTACCGTGCAAATTGAACCTGAACATGAACTAAGAGAGATGGTCGAGCGTGTGTGTTGTTTCGATCCGGCAGGCTATGCTGACTAGGACTCCGGTCCTTTCAGGTGCAACCTTGTCAGATAGTCCAAGGGGGAATAGTCATACGTAAAGCAGTTACACCCATAGGATTGTACGTTGCACTACTGACCGCGTGGGAGTGCTTAGGTAGTGAGTCACGATCCTATGGGAATACAGCAGAACTATTTTCATAGTTGCGGCACTGTTGTCTTCCCTATCAGGAAGGAGGGGGTTACAAAAGGCACCCTCAAACAAAGAGCACTCCGATCGCCCAACGGTTGACCGTGACCGCCGGCGTATTATCCAATACGGTCGAAGAACATCTCATATCTCGCAAAAGCCCGAAGTACCTTCGAATACACCCACTACGCGCAGTAGTTCACAGAATGAGTCGTCAAAGTCTTATTCACTACAACCTCGGGCCAGGTAAGCCCTTCACTGACAAGTGAGTCAGATTCTTGAGTCACTGGCTCCACTTAGGGTCCCCCGAAAAAACCATGTATCCTGTTGTCTTGCAGGCCAAACTTTTGAGTCAGAGACACGGGGTGGGGTACCTCAAGTCAACCCTCTTCCGCAGCATGAACGACCGGGAAGCATCAGAAGTTATCGTTCTCCCGACAGTGGCATTATTCATCCAACACAAATTCCTCCTATCAATGTACCCCCATGTATTTTTGCACTCCGCGTGCCTTCGGGCGATAATTGTTTCCTGAGGTCAAGACAACTGGTAAACATTGGCGCCTTCAATGTCCGCACTCTCCGATGAGTCGGTCGGTAAGCTGCTCTGGCTGGAACACTCTCAAGTCTGGAACCTGAGGTGTGCTGAGAGTCGGAGATGCGAGTCTATGATCCTAGAACGGTTACACATTTGAGCTCACCTCTAGATAACTGTTGATATAAGTGCTTCATTCTCAGTGTTTCTGGTGACGCCGAAGCCAAATCTCGTGGTCAAGTTGCAGTGGGAATTGCACACAGTTCCTCATCTCATTTTATGATGCCCGGTACGGTACACGCTCAGTTGGCATGTGGAGTACGCGGCCCAACCATCGCAGACTGCGCAACGTGATTAGTTTATAAGTTGATCGCGCATCCCGAGCGTTTCCGAATACGCGTCGGCGAACTGCCACATTGCTCACGCGATCAGTCCATTAAATGTGGGCTAAGTGGCGGAGACAACGATGGCCAAAACCAGCAAGCCTGTAGTCATCTTAGTTGCAAACAGGCCACGTTTCCGAACCATACGGCAATACAGAACATACACAGGTAATGTATATTTTACCGTTCAGCGACAATTGAACGTCTTTACGACGCCACAGATGGCCCAGTTCGGCAAAGGCGACTCATGTCTTTGCTATCCTCACTGATATCTCATCAGAATTATTACAAGCTCACGATAGTGCTACCCAAGTATGTGAAACTGTCCACAGTCTCAAGCGGATTACCTGCAATGAAGAAGGTAGGAATGGAAATGCCCCAGTCTTGAAGCAACACTTCACCTTGAAGGTGCAAAGCACATTCCATACAAACCAACCCGGCCGCTCAACCTGTCCAGCATGGCCTGCATGTCTTCGGCAAAGGGGCTAAGTAAGACAATGTCGTCTGCGTACTCCAGATCGGTAAATCTGGCGCCAGGAAGAAGCTCAACACCAAGCCCACTGGATTCCCGGAGCGCACCTTCCAGAATGTCGTCCATGACCAAATTGAACAGGAAGGGGGAAATCGGACACCCCTGACGAACACCACTAGAAGTGATGAACGCCCGAGACAGTTGTCCGCAAACTCTCACCCTGCCTGCGGAGTGAGCATACAGTGATGTCAACAGATTCACTTATTCCCCTGGTGCTCCCTTTCGGAGAAGACAGCTCCAGAGAACGTTACGAGCAACTGAATCGAAAGCAGCCTTTAGGTCCAAAAAGACAAAGACCGTCGGCTGCCCATAAGAGTGCCGATATTCCAAGATCCGTCGTAAGGTAAACGTGTGAACAACGCACCGCCGACCGGATCAAAATCCTGCCTGTTCTTTGCGTATCTGACTTTCTCTGGGCTCAGTGAGCCGACGTAAAGTGCGATCAGTGAGTAGCTTGGACGCAGTAGACACCAAACTGGTGCCTCTGTGGTTGTCACATAGAATTCGGGTCCCGTTTTTGAAATTAAGAATGACTGTTGGTGGGCATCAATCAGGAGGTACCTCTTCAGTCTCCCAAATTGTCTAGGGGAGGCTTGTCAGTTCTGATATCAACCTCTCTCCACCATCCTTGAAAAGAGAAGGAGAGAGGAGATTTGGTCCAGGAGCCTTATTACGCTTCAATAACTCAAGCTTCAGGATCACTTTTGTTTCTGACGGAGGACCGTATGGAGTGCAATAACTGACCATTCGTGT